>OY731403.1:87384861-87438100 GCA_963425845.1 Sphenostylis stenocarpa | reverse complement strand
TATCATTTTCGGTTCCACTAATAATGCCATGTGTAATAAGTTTGTAAAAGAAATGCAAAGTGAATTTGAAATTTCACTTTCTAAATGATTTTAACGATTTTTATTATAGATTTTTTATTTCAAATGATTAGTGTGAAATAGATATGCCTTAGACAATAGCTTTGGTATCTTCTCAAAAGCCTATGTTTTAAGGGTACCATACCCACCTTAATGTGCTAACTTCCTTTTTTCAAAGGTTGCCAACATACCTTAGCGCACTTATCTCTTTTAAGAAGGTGATAAACGCACTTGGGTCTCTTTCGCTATTGTCTAAGGATATCTAATACATCCTAGAATGAATGTGTTTATGTATGAGAGACTTTAGTATGATGATGTTTATGCATACTTTTCTTAGTGCATTTATTTTCTCTTTTGGTTTTACCACTTATTGGATGATGTGGTATGAATGATACGACTTTGTCGAAAATCTTTTTATTGTAAAAGATATTTTTATGGCTTTATTTGTTTTTATGTTTTTTATGACCCTTTATCTCTTCTGTTGGTCAACGTGGCTACTTAGCTTACAAAGAACTTGAAACCAGGCTAGCTTAACTGAAGACTGTCCGAGATAAAGTTGGTTTATTCTTATCACTTTTATGGTTTTTTAGGGTTTTTCACTATTTTTGTTGTATGATTACCCTATGTTAATGCATCAATACAAATGCAGCAAACGAATGCACACACAATTCATTCATCCATGAGCAGAGCCACGCTATTTTCGAGGTGGGGTTTTCCTGCAGAAACGTGCTTGGTTTAGGTGGTTCTAAACTGTTCTCACCAAGGCCAAAGGTCCCCAAGGTGCCCCCATTATAGGGACCTCTCAATCTCTCAGTCCTCGGGTCATGCACGGAACTCCGTGTCGACATCCTTAGACCAAAAGAAGAGAGTTATCACCTTGAGTTGGTGGTTTCCGACAGCGGTTGTAGTCCCGTGTGCCAACAAGCCGGTCGTATCTGCCACCCACTCCCTATAGGTATTCACTCTTGCCCCCAGGTATAGAGGGAGTGTAGTGTGCAAGGGTTTTTGTGTGCAATTTATATTTCAGACAATTTGCAGAAAATAATCATACAACATTTATTAAAGCCATACAATAAAACATACGGAAGAGGGTAAAGGCGTAATTTCAAATCTTCACTTAGTTTGAATTTTATCCGTCACTAAATGGGATCAACTCTCTAGCTTCCCCAGTGGAGTCGCCATCTATCGTCGCCGTCTATTTCGACGTCTAGGGACATCTCGAACGTTTATGCGACCGGTCGCGAAAAGATGGTTTAGACTCACGTTTTTATTTTAAATGTGTTCATTGCTTCCGAGGTGCTCAACAACTGAACTATCCTCTAATAAAAGCAAGGTTTTCGAAAAAGGGTTCTTATGGAGTCGCCACCAATGTTTTGACCATAAACATTGGAAAAGGATAAAAAGGCGTTGATTTTAATAAAAACCAAACTTGGTCATTATAACCACAGTTAGGTAAGGGAGTTAGTTACGTGTGGGAAAGGTGTTAGCACCCCACAACGCCCCTTTCGGGTTCCCTATGACGGATTCATTCATTAAGTGAAGATTACGAGAAATTATGCTATTACCCTATTTTATTGCATAATATTGAAAAAATGACTATCTACATGACTTTATTTCATATTGCATACATAAAGCAATAAATAAAGCAATAAAAGAGAAGAGAAGTGAAGAGAACCTCCGTAGCAAGCTTTGTATTACAAATCTTTAACTGTGAGGATGCGTTTTGGCAATCCCCCGCTCTACAAAGACTCTCCTCCCAGAATACAATATCGACTCGACTAAATTTTAAAGAACAATCGAATGCTGGAATACAATTCCTTAACCAATTGTTACCTTTTTTAAGGCAATCGGAGAGTTCATTCGAAGTAGGGAGAGAAGACAAGTGTCTGGAGTTGTCTGGAGTGTGAAAAAGTTGCAAATGAGCCTCCTATTTATAGTTTTCGTAGCCTGGCAGCTTGGGACGGCCGTCTAGAGTTTGGAAATCAGGGATGGGCATCTGGGGAAGTCGGGACGACCGTCTAGGATTTGGGACAACCGTCCCAAGCACCAAAACCAGTTGGGACGGCCGTCTGGAACTTGGGACGGCCGTCTGGACATGTGGGACGGTCGTCCCAACTTCTAGGACGACCATCTCAACTGTTTTTGCCAGATTTTGTGTTCTGGGACCCCCGGGAAGCTTTCCTTTCTTTATTCGGACGTCGATTGATGCTGATAGACGTCCATTGAAGCTTTATCTTCATATAGGAAGTCTTCTTGGCCTTTATTGAGATGTTGGGCGAGCTTTATCTTGTTATAGGAAGTCTCCTTAGCCTTTATTGAGAGCCCGGGCAAAATTAGGGGTCTACAGCCACGATCTTCCTAACAACATGTGACTAGGTTTCATAGGGACCACATCACACACAATCTCATCTACATATTTCCCTATAGAAAAAGCTATCACCACTTGATTATCCACCACTAACTCTCCATCCTCACTTAACCACTGCAAAGAATAAGGACTAGGTGTATAGTGGTTTCCAATCCTATCTTCTCTACCAGCCTCTTACTCGCCACATTTGTGCAACTACCTCCATCAATGATGAGTGAGCACACCTTCCCCCCAACTAAGCATCTAGAATGGAAAATATTTCTCCTCACCATCAAGAGATCTCCCTCCAATGGTGGTACCTCACACTCTTCCTCTTTCTCACTAGATGAATGCTCATCCCTAGAGGATGACTCACTAATTGTCTCTCCACTCTCCAACAACATCATGGTTCTCCTATTGGGACATTGTGATGCAATATGCCCCTTTCCTAAACACTTAAAGCATTTAATAGAACTAGTGTGTGAAGTGGAAGAAGTAGGTTCAAAACTAGTTTTACCACTTGGAGACTCCTCCTTAGGCTTGGTGGACGTAGCTCCCTCCTTCTTGAATTTCTCCTTATCCCTCCAAGAGGTTGAAGCATGAGCGGATTTCTTGTATGAACTCCTCCTTTTAAGTTGTTGTTCTACCTTAGTAGCTTGATGAATGAGATCTTTCAAGGTGTTATAGTGATGCATCTCCACCACATCTTGAATCTCCCTATTCAACCCATTCAAGAATCTTGCCATGGTGGCCATGGGTGCTTCCTCTACCTCCGTCGTCATCAAGGTAACCTCCATCTCTTGGACGTACTCCTCCACACTCTTATTACGTTGGGTGAGTCTTTGTAATTTGTGGAACAAGTCTGTCTTGTAGTCGGGTCGCACAAATCTTTCTCTCATAGCCTCCTTCAATTCTCCCCATGCGGAAATAGGCATTCTCCTTCTCCTTGCTATATCAATGTTGATTTGGTTCCACCAATTCATTGCATAGCCTTCAAACTCCAAGGATGCCAACAAAACCTTGTCATCATCCCTATACTCAATTGATGTAAAAGTTTGGTCCAACTTCATCTCCCACGCTAAGTAAGCTTCTGGATCATTGGATCCTATGAACTTCGGAATCTTGACCATCTTTAAAACTTGATCCGCCCTCCTTGGTGTATGATCCTCATGATGCCTATGATTCCTCCTTTCTCTCGGTATCTTATAATCTCCTACCCCCTCACTTCCGTAGTATGAGTACTCGGATTCTTGACCCCTTCTTCTCCTTTCCATTACCTCTAATCTCCCACTTACTTCCTCATTGGTTTTCTGCAGCCTTTCAAAGCGGACTTGGTTATCTTGTTGCATTTGTGCCATTTGCCTTGTAAGTTGCTCCAGGGCCGCCATGATGCCAACTGTCTTGGGTGATGTTGGTTCGCTAGTTTGGGTTGGGGAAGCCATTCCTACAATAAAAGGTTAGCAAAAACAAAATATTGTTCCTCTCCACTCACTAAGTGTTTACACTCAATTCTCCTTGGTCCATAACAAAGAACTCAACACTTAAGCAAAGAAACAACAATGTGAAAAAGGACACGAAATCTAAGCTTGACTCAAGAGGTCAAAAACAATAAGAGACTCTAGAAAAAAACTCAAATAGGAGTGTGAAAGACAATTAACAAAGCTAGAAGAAAAGGTGCCAACAAAGGGTTTAACAAGACAAAAAGAAGAAAAAAGAAACCTGGGTGAATGCAACCAAAACAACAAACAACCACTCAGCAGAAAGAGAGTATGCTCACAAAGACTGAGTTCCTTTCTTTTGTATATTCTTTTCTTTTGTATTTTTCTTTCTTTTTCTTTTGTTTTTATTTATATTCTATTGTTTGTATTTCTTTGTATTCTTTTCTTTTTTTCTTTGTATTTTCTTTCTATTCTTCTATACTAAATCCATATACTATTTTTATTCTCTCAAACTTTGTTCAAACAAACCAGAAAATCAAATTTATTGCAGTATAATTTCTATAATCGCTAGTTACCAAGATGGTGGCTGGGCAAAAAATGTCGTAGCAGAAATTCAAACAACGCAATGCTCAAAACCCCGAAACCTAGAGATTTGCAATTTCACACCCAAAACTTGAAAGGAAGCACAGACTAGCAAAAGACAAATGTATAACATTTCCCGAACACAAGAACACAAAAACAACAGTTTTCCACGAATCAATTGCAGAAAAACAGAAATTTGGATGACTAACACCAAGAACACACAGTGCAGGAAAACTCCACAAAAATAATTAAAACTTGTAGGGTCATAATCCGCACAACACAAGGAACAACATTCACCAAATAGAATTTTTAAATGATAACATAGAATCCACAAATTTTGGGTTTTTGAAAAATTACCCAAAACGCACACGAACTGTCGTGGAATAACACAAAACTGGAACCCTTGCTCTTGATACCAAATGATAAGATCCTATCCAGGAATGAGTTTTTATTTTTGGATCGATTTTGGAGCTGCGTTCAACCACACATAATGTTAATAAAAGCAGAACAAGGGAAATCAAGAAGAAAGCGGAATAGCCAGGAATGGGGGAAGACACCACAGTCACAGGTAACTGATAAGTCAAGGAAGAATCGCCACAAAGTTGGAAACTTTGATAAGAATTCGACTTCTATGCTAAGAACAAAGAGAATCCTCTCTTCTCAAACATGGAGTTTAATTAATTTCTTTTCCCAAAAATCAAATTGTCCCCCTACAATTAGGTTTCCCCTTTACATAATAGGTGAGCTGCATCTTTGGGCTTTTTGCCTAAGCTTTCGCTCAGTGGGCCATCAATCTGCAAAATAAAAATGCAATCTCGCAAAATAAAATAAAATAAAATAATGCAGTCTCGCAAAAAAAAAAATACAAAATGCTTGCTTAGTGAGAGGTTCCAAGCCTTTCTTCAAAAAAGATAACTCCAGGTCTTCATATTTAAGTTTTCCAGGTCTACAATGCCTTGGAGCATCATGAGTCGTTTGGAGATGTGATCTTCTAAGCTCAACTCCATGATCTTGTCATAGGTCCCTTGAATTGCATTGGCTCCTCTTCAAGCTCTTCTTGCATAGGATACGGGGATAGTCCTCTATCACTTTCTAAATGTTAAAATACTCCCTTTCAATTGAAATTATGAATATGTTTATTCACCCATCTGACAAAAGGAAATCTCATCTCAATTTTGATTTCAGCAACTGAATTTACTTGCCCCCCATGGCTTTCTTTTAGTGTTAGGAAATTGATAACAAGAATCTTGAATCCCAACCCCATGACTGTAAGATGAAAATTGGTCAAATGACATAGCTCTGTACAGTGAAAGTTTCAGTACATTACAACTAAAATTGCATGTTTATTCCAAAAGTAAAATAGCCACTTGTAACATTTGCAACTTTTCAAACTGACTTGGGTTGTGTCATTTCATCTATTTACTATTTTTAAGTTATTGGAATCTCCGTCAGTTTTATTTTATTATATAAAACAATTAAATCATTACTAGTTAGATTTAGTCTGTATTTCTCAATTTCCATGCTGCATATCAGCGTGTCACTATACCGGAGATTTTGCATGATGAATGATTTAAAAAAGACTATAAACTTCCGGTTTTTCGAGGAGACAAAGGAGAGCAAGATTGATGATGACATTAAGGCCTTTTTTAAAGCCTATGAAGTATGTTGAAGATGGTCTGTGTGATTTTGGTATTGATTTTACATAAGCATTGTAATATTTCACACAAAGTAGTAGTTTCATATCAAGGATATTATCAAAAAATGCAGGTGCACAATGTTAGAGAGAAGGAAGATCAGCCAAAACCTATGAATGCATTTGAATTGATATCCTTGTCCAAAGGGCTGACCCTACAAAACTTGTTTGACATAGACCAGGTTTTTAACTTCATGAGATAGCATTGTTTTTATCATGATGATGAATCTTTAGCATCCATAGTTTTTACCTCCAATTCTCATCCACCAAGAATCTGATTGAGATGTGGAAAGGATTTCCAAATATCAAGGAAATGAGTGTAGCCCCATAGGAATGTATCATTGGATATTCAGGTTTTTATTTGCTTTCTAATTAGCCCCCTTATCACTGTCGTCAAAAGAGGCGGTCGAAACGACGCGATGGTTTTGTTTGACCTGCATTTTTTAAAGTGTGGTTCAAGGCCATTAGGTTGTCCGATAACCAGGCTGGACCTAAGGGCGAGGTTTTCGAAAGGGTTCGAGGAGTCGCCACCAATATTTTTACCGAAAATATTGGAAAAGGAAAAAGAAGGCAATGGTTTTTAAGAAAAACCAACTTTGGTCATTACAACCAGAGTTAGGTAAGGGAGTTAGTTACGTGTGGGGAAGGTATTAGCTTCCCCATGACGCCCCTTTCGGGTTCCCTATGATGGACTATTTTTATAGAGAAATAAGAACTTTAAAACTACGCTATTACCGTTATTTATTCATTGCGGAAATTAAGTTATCGAATACATGACCCTTAATAACTAATGCACAGAGATATTATCTAAAAAGCAATAAAATAGAGAAAGAGGTATGGAAGAACCTGCAAAGCAAGCTTTTATATAATATGTTCTTGAAAAGGGCGCTTTTTTGCAAACACCACGCCCTACAATGATGTTTGCTCTTTTTCTCGTATCACTTAAGAACGTTTTCTAAGAACTCTGGAAATGCTTCAGAGGGGTCCTAGGAGAGTATTTTGAGAATTGTGCAATAGGAGAAGTTGTAGAATTGTGTGAAAAGAGTGAGAAGGTCCCCCCCTTTTATAGGAATTCGCACCTGTCAGGTCAGGACCGCCGTCTCACCTTTGGCAAGTGGTGAGACGACGGTCTCATCAAACGATACAGCGGTCTCGCCCTTAGCCAATAGTGAGACGGCAGTCTCGACCCTTTGGGTGGAATTTCTTATTTTTCGTGTACAAAAATCCTTCCTATTCTAATATGGGGCATATTGATCAATTCTAGGGACCTTTTAGGCCTTGCCCATCTTCGAACGGAAGTCTTCTACTCTTTATTTTGAGGTTGGGCAAGATTTGGGGTCTACAACTGCCCCCCCCCCCTTCAACTTACTAGCCGACTATTGGCTCAATATGCCAAAAAGATCGACTAGAGGGTGAAGGAGTTAACCCTCTTGCCTAGTTGTCCTTCAGTTGCTTCCCTTGTCGTGGTAGCCGACCTTTTGGATGCTAAGTGTGATCCTATGGGATGCTCCTTTGAAGCGGTAGCTGACCCCTTCGGCTGATGAGTATGAACCCCCATATGGTTGTAAAGCTTGGTTTAAGCCCCCTTTTGTAAGGCTTGATGAGTACTCACCCCCATCTTGTTTTACGAGTATAAACCCCTGTCTGGTTATTGTAACCTTGGGCCGCTCTTTGGTAGCTGACCCTTTGGTTGCAAAGTTTGGTTTAAGCCCCCTTTTTTAAGGCTTGTGAGTACGCAGCCCCATCTGGTTTGAAGTCCTCTTCTGAAAGACTTGGTCGGAGTCCTCTTCTGTAAGACTCAATGAGTATAAACCCCCATCCAGTTTGAAGTCCTCTTCCGAAAGACTTGGCCGAAGTCCACTTCTATAAGACTCGACGAGAATAACCCCCATCCGGTTTGAAGTCTTCTTCTGAAAGACTTGGTCGGAGTCCCCTTCTGTAAGATTTGATGAGTATAAACCTCCATCCGGTTTGAAGTCCTCTTCTGAAAGACTTTGGTTTGAACTGATGTAATAGCGGCTTACTGATCTTGTTCATGCGCTGACTCCATGGGGAGTAATTTTTTTTGAAGATTTTTTTGCTTGACTTTTTGTTGTAGTCATCCGGTATGCTGGGGATTCTTTGCTTTTGGCTTTTTCTTTAGCCATCCAGCTTCTTGACTGCTGGGGATTGGATTTTTCCAACTATCATCCAACTTGTTTGATTGCTGGGGATTCTTGATGAATGCCTCTTAAGTAGGCAGAAATCCACTGGGGATTTGTAAATTTTGACGATGCCTCTTGAGTAGGCGAATGGTTCATTTGAATTAAAGACTTTAGTGTTTACACTATTTTGCCTCTGAATAGGCTGATATTCCACTGAGGATAGGTCTTTGAAAATGGCCTTTGCGATAGGCTTACTGGGGATAGGTTCCTTTCTCTCTTTTTTGGTTGATCCACCGGGGAATTGGTTGACTTCCCGGGGATCAGATTTTGGTAGCCCTTTGGGGGAATGGAGTCTCGACTCCTTAATTGATATAGGTGCGAGCTAGTCTTTGTGATGCTCTTATTCTGTTGGAATTTTCGATTCCTTCTTTTTTTGTTGACTTAGGGATTTTATTTATTACCTAAAAGTTAGGATTTTTATTTGATTTTGCCTTTTTCCGCAATTTATCTTTTTTTCGCGATTTGAATTTTGGCTTTTTGGGATATTGCGTGTGCCTTTTTACTTTTTAGTTTCTTTTATACACGCATGTTTTTTCCTTTTTTTGGGGGTGGTCCGCTAGGGATGAAGCTTTTTGGTAATCCACCAAGGAATTAGTCGACTTCCTGGGGGATTCAATTTTTCTTTTCTGGGGATGGAGTTTTGGCTCCTTGATTGATGTTGATGCGAGCTGACCTTGTGAAGTTCTTATTTTATTGAGGGATGGGAAATTTTTTATTCCTTCTTTTTGTAGACTTTTCTGGGAAGATCCACTTGGGGATTTTTATTCAGCCTACTTTGTTGCGGCCCTTTCTTTTGGACATTTGTTGGAGATGAAGGGTTTTCTTCTTTTTCTTTTTTGGTTGGAACCCTGTGAAGGTTTAGATCCCTTGATCATTTGATGATTTGGATGTGACGCATTTATTCTTCCATTGGGTAATGTGGCGGAGATTTGGTTGAGTACGCTTGATGACTCATGTGGTGGCGATGTTGAGCCTTGGGGTAATATTTTTGGTTTTCTGCCTCTGGAGTAAACAGGGATCCGCTTGGGGATAACTAAGCCTTTCCGCAGGCTTTTCTTTTCTGGTGTGCCTTCTTTTTAGTGGGTAGAAGGAAGATGGTTGAAGCTTTGGCTTTGAAAGCTCTTGTTTTACTTGAGACACTTGATTATTGACGACTTGCTTCCGTTTTCTTGAGGGGAGTTGTCGCCGCCGTCAAAATGAGGTGGTCGAAGCGACGCGATGGTTCTGACTTTCCATTTTTCGCGTTTTTATGGGTTTGGTTACAACGCCTTTAGGTTGTCCGATAATCGGGCTGAACCTAGGGGCGAGGTTTTCGAAAAGGTGTTCTTGGATTTTCTGATAACCGGGCTAACCCAAGAACTAATTTTGAATGGTTCTTATGGAGTTGCCATCGATGTTTTTACCGGAAACATCGAAAAAGGAGTAAAAAGGCATTGGTTTTTGAAAACCAACTTTGGTCATTAAAACTAGAGTTGGGTAAGGGAGTTAGTTACGTGTAAGGGAAGTGTTAGTTCCCTTACGACGCCCCTTTCGGGTTCCCTATGATAGGCCAGCTATTTAATAAATAAACTTTGTGAAAAGATGCTTTTACCCTTTTATTTGCGGAATTAAAAGAATGACTACATGGCGCTAATATCTATTACGCAATTTAATCATAAAAGTAAAGGCAATAAAGAGAGAGAGAGAATGAAGAAACCTCCGAAGCAAGCTCTTAATTAATTTCTTGAAAATTAGGGTGCGTTTTGGTAGCCCTTCGCTCTTTACAACGTTGAAAAACTCTCGGAAACGCTATAAAAATCTCTAAAAAACTCTCAGAAACTCCAGAAATGCTTCGGAGGGGTTCTAGGAAGAGAATTTGAAGAAGTTGCAGAAGGGTAAGTGGAAGAACTGTGTGAAATGAGGGGGGAAGCGCTCGTTATTCGAGACGGTTGTCTCCTCTGACAAGGTTGAGACGGTCATCTCGTCTGACAAGGTTGAGATGGTCGTCTCGTCTGACAAGGTTGAGACAGTCGTCTCGTCTGACAAGGTTGAGACGACCGTCTCGCCATTTGGGACGGCCGTCTCGCCTTGCAAAAATGGCGAGAAGGTCATCTCACCAAACGAGAAGGGGGTCTCGCCATTCGCAAGTGGCGAGACGGCTATCTCGCCAAACGAGATGGCGGTCTCGACTTGCAGGAATGGCGAGATGGCGGTCCCGAAGAGCGAGACGGTGGTCTCGATCCCTGAAGGCGAAAATCCTTATGTTAATGCATTAAATCCTTCCTATCCTAGTGTGGGGCCTAATAATCTCTCCTAGTGGCTTCTTAGGCTTCGTCCATCTTCGAATAGGAGGTCTTCTGGTCTTTATTATGAGGCCAGACAAGATTTGGGGTCTACAGCTGCCCCCCGTTTACCTGACCAGTCAACTATTGGCCTGTCGTGCCAAGAAGATTGACTGGAGGATAAAGGATTTGACCCTCTTACCCGGTTACCCTTCGGACGTCCCTTCTTGCGGCGGTTGATCTTCTAGGGAAAAGTTATGTTGTGCACCTCCAGGATACTCCTTCTGACGGTAGCCGATCCCTTCGGTTGGCACATGGTAGAACCTCAGGATACTCCTTCTGCCGGTAGCTGATCCTTCAGTTGATGGGTATAAACCCCCCATCAGGCTGGTAATTACAGCCCACTGTGCGTAGGACTGGATGAGTATGAAGCTCCCATCAGGTTGGTAATTGCAGTCCGCTGTGCGTCGGACTGGATGAGTATGAACCCCCCCTCAGGTTGGTAGTTGCAGTCCGCTATGCGTCGAACTGGATGAGTATGAACCCCCCATTAGGCTGGTAATTGTGACTTACTAATCCGGCTCGAGCGCAGATCAAGCGCACCGCGTGCGCGGGTTGCTAGGTATGAACTCCCTATCAGGCTGGTATAGCCCACTGCGTAGGACTGGTGGTGGTGGCGGCTTACTGCTGGGGTGGCTCATGCGCGCAAGCGTCGAGATGCGTTCTCTTGTCTTTGTTTTTTTTTTCTCTAAGAATGGTCGTTCGGTCCATACCGGGGATTCCATTGGTGTTCATCCAACTTGTTGGTTGCTGGGGATTCTTTGATTTTGATCTTTTGGTGGTGGTCATCCGACTTCGCTGGTCATCGGGTAGTCTTGTTTTCTTTGTTGTTAGACTCTCGCTTGGTCATCGAAATTTGTTGGTCAATCAACTTGTTTTAATCTTGCCTTTTTCTGCGGTTTTATCTTTTTTTTTTTTCTTAAAATTTTAGATTTTGTTTTTTTTTTTTTAGCGTAAGTCTTTTTACTCTTAGTTTCTTTTTGTTACGCTGACTTTTTGAAAAGGAGAGTAAAATGCATGAAATGAAATTTTTATTTATGGTAAAAATTTATTACAACAGTTTATTTTCTACGCACTATCCCTAAGGTGGTGGACTTGAGTCTGGGGACGATCCGTAAGAGGGGAATTGCCGGTACATATGTCTTCGGAATTCTGCTTGATTTCGGGCTTCGTCGAGGTACTCCTGTCGGAATGTCGCCAGGTCCTGTCTTATTCCCTCTTGGTATTGGCCGAATGTCTCCAACCTCGTGTCAAAGGCATCCTGCCTTAGGGACATCTGCTCTTGTCTCATAGACATTTGGTCGAATTGCTGGCGCAAATCGTAGATGTTGCGGTTGATGCCAGCAAAGTCGTCTGTGTACTACTGCTGTTGTTGTTGTTGTTGCTACTGTTGTTGGAACTCGGGAGGTGTCAAGAGATCGTGCATTGCTACGAGGTCCTGGAGATCCAAAGTTATATCTAGCGAGGGGTGGAGGATCAACCGGGTCCCTTGACATAGCAGCATCCCCATGCTGACCAGGACCGACCCATTGATAGTCTTAGGTTGGAGGCTGGAGGCCAATTCCTCCCTGCCACTGCACCCCCATTTCTCTGCCAGGGGGTTAATGAGGGGAGCCATGAGGACGACTCCCACGGGCCGGCTCCCGAAGTCCTCTGGCTTCTGGCTCTGGCGCCTCTGGCTCATGCAGTAGAGGACAAAGAGGTCCAGGAGGGTAACTTTACCCTGACTCTCTTTCTGCCCGTGGACAGATCGTTGTCGTACTTTGTCAAATAATTAAAACAGATAAATGTAGTACTAGGAAGCTTTCCTAGGTCATCTCCCAAAGACCACGAATTTCTATCAAAGCTTATCAATTTTTTAATTTAGAACAATAACAAAAAAAAGGGAGTTTTTCATAATTAAAATATTTGATGAAACAGAACAAAAGCAGATTATAAAACTGCGGATTAAAAACAGATTAAAATGAAATTTATTTCCTGATTCTAATGCAGTGTCACTTATCCTAGATTACGAAATTAATTCGAAATTAACCAACTAAGCGAAGATAAATCCCAAATTATATTCTAAATCGAAATTAATCAACTAAGCGAAGATTAATCTCAAATTAGCTTTAACCCTTGTTCCAATATGAAATTAACCAACTAAGCGAAGATTAATCCCAAATTTTCCTTAACCCTTATTCCAACATGAAATTAACCAACTAAACGAAGATTAACCCCAAATTATCCTTATACAATTAAGCATTGCATACATCACATAATCTCATATCTAACACAGAATTAAGCAAATTGTGATAGTAGTTTTGGTTTATTAAGCATAAACAGATTATAATTCAACACTGAGATTAGAAGATGAAGAGTGAAGAGAACAAACGAAATGAAATTGAATAACAAAACCTCAAAGATCTACTTGCATTCTTCTCAGAAAATCAATACAAAGATTTAGCTATCCATGGAAAGTTGAAAACGTAATAGAAGAAACATAATTAAAATCGAAACAAGAATTTAAAAATAATGACAGAAGAGTAAACAAACTTGAATATAAATTGCAGAAGATGAAAAATGACTGTGTGGTGGTTTGATGAAAGTAGAAAACGAAATTGAACCAAACTTTTTTAATGAGCCTTGAGCAGTCCAAATTAAAATGCAGAGAAAACCAGCATGAAAACAAACATAAAACAGAACTACAATGGCTGCCTCCCTCCTCCTCCTATTGCTCCTCTAAAAATACCAGCCTACCCTAACCCTAGAGTCCCCTAGGAATGGGCCCAAGCTGGCCCACACAGGATTACACATCAAACAAACCCTAGCTGACGTGGCAATCATTAATATGATGTGGAAATAGTAGCTGACATGGCAATGATGTGGAAAGTGACGTGGCAGGTGACATGGCAATGATGTGGAAACTCTCTTCATCTCAATATTAATGTCCATACTTCAAAATTGTTTCACCAAAAATACCTAAAAATAATTAGAAACGAAAATTAGACCAATTAATGCTAAATTAAGCAAAATTTGGAATAATGGCCCAATGAATCCCAATTAATGAAAATGCACTAATAATAGACAATTAAACACAATGCACCAATTAAGATAAGTACATAAAGATAAGAAAATGCAGGAAAATAATGGCTCTTCAAATTCCCCCACACTTAGCCTTTTGCACTCCCCGACAAAATCAAGAAGCAAAGCAAGGAGCAATTCCAAAGACATCGAAGAAAGTGACACAACAAAAAGGAGCAAGAACAAGAAGACACACAAAACACAAACAAATTTACACAATCCTTAATGAATCCTGGGAAAAGAAAGGAGTAGACAACATCCAACACACAAAGAGTCAGAGAAACCAGATACTCATGGAAATCATCCAAGCATTTCAAAACCTGGCAAGAGGTCAATCAGGTCAAAAGGTGAATCAAAGTGACAAAACCTCACAAGATGCACTATATCTCTCATGTGTTTAGGCTACTGTATACTCTCAAAATACTCAAGAAAAGCAAACAACAGATAGACTTGGCAAGCCTCTAAACTCAACACCCAACGCACATGCACAAAAAGATTAAAAGGTCTTTTCAGGTTGTAATGGGGGTAGGGACAAGGTAGAGGATATCATATGGGATAAGTAGCTGTGAACCAGAGAAACTAGATGAGCAATGGGGAATAAGTCAAAAATAAGCACAAGATGCATGCCCAAAAACCTCTAATATCAAACCTCCACTACTGCCTTTACCTCAACCACAACTTTCCTTTCTTTTTTTTAATTTTTTTTATTTTCTCTCTCTTTTTTTTTAATATATCTTTTTTTTTAAACTACATGAAATACACTGAAAGGAAAACACAAAAAATGTACAGCCAAGATAACCAACTAGCTAGTACATCATCCAATGAAATACAAAATGCACCCCCACACTTATTCAATAACTTATTCCCAAAACAATTCCAAAGATCCAAAAATTCCTAATGTTAAGGTAATCATGGTTTTTCACTTAAGGCTTTTAATGAGCTTTAAAAGAAATAAAGGGAAACATAGGCTCAAAGGGGCTATCAAAGGAATTAATTCAAGGTAGGCTCATTTGGATAGA
The DNA here is from genome assembly GCA_963425845.1 of Sphenostylis stenocarpa. NCBI lineage: Eukaryota > Viridiplantae > Streptophyta > Magnoliopsida > Fabales > Fabaceae > Sphenostylis > Sphenostylis stenocarpa. Next base: position 87,423,375 of record OY731403.1, on the reverse strand, counting down.
GGCTAATCAGAACAAAAATGCCTTAATCATCTCCAAACATGCATGTGAATCAAGAAGGATCAATCAGAGTCAAGCCAAGGCTACTGCGCAAGCAATCAAGAGGCATAACACTCAAGAAAGAACAGGTAGTGGCTCAATTCCTCACAAAGGGTAAGATTGTCGCCTTCAATTCAACCTCTCAAACATCGTAACCAACTTGACAAGCAGAGAAAAACAGGGATTTCAATCCAAAAAGCATAAAGCAACTCCTATCCCAAGAGTGAAGAAAGTGCCCGAAACCTAAACAAAACCCAGAGATCCAAAAGAAACATGCAAACTGTACACAAAACACGAACCTGAAATACAAAGAAAACTAAAAATCCTAAACAAAGAACAGTCTCCCCCACAGTTAAACTACAAATTGTCCCAATGTAGCATAACATCAAGTCAAGCAATTAAATCACCAATTGGACAAGTGCAATAAAAGTAAAGAGAAGGAAAAAGAGAACTCCTTAAGTCATGGTGGAAGGTAAGTGGGATCAATCAGGGATATCTCCTCCACAACTACATCCACTAGAGAAGGATTGCTGAGGAATGGTTTCAGTCGAAGGCCATTAACCTTGAAGCTCTTTTCTGTGGATTCACTTTTAATTTCAACTGCACCATAAGGATAAACATTAGTAACAATAAAAGGTCCAATCCACTTTGAACGCAACTTACCACCCATGAGACCCAATCTGGAATTGTACAATAACACTTGATGACCAACAAAGAACTCCTTCCTAGCTATGGAGCTATCATGAAATCTCTTAGTTTTCTCTTTGTAGAACATGGAGTTCTCATAAGCTTCCAAACGGATCTCATCCAATTCATTTATCTGTAGCTTCCTCTCCTCTCCAACTTCATCAAGTGAGAAGTTGCATGATTTCACAGCCCAATATGCTCGGTGCTCTATCTCCACTGGTAGGTGGCATGGCTTACCAAAGACAACTCGATAGGGAGACATTCCTATAGGTGCCTTGTAAGCAGTCCTATGCTCCCAAAGAGCATCCTCCAGTCTGTTGCTCCAATCCTTTCTGTTAGGATGGACAATCTTCTATAAAATCCTCTTTTTCTCCCTATTTAAGATTTCAGCCTGCCCATTAGTTTGGGGGTGGTAAGGTGTAGAGACTTTGTGAACAACTCCATACTTCTTGAGCAAGGCCTGCATGGACCTATTACAGAAATGGGTGCCTTGATCACTAACAATGGCTCTGGGTACTCCAAATCTGCAAAAGATGTTAGATCTAACAAAATCCACAACAACCCGAGCATCATTAGTCCTGGTGGCTTTGGCTTCCACCCATTTTGAAACATAATCAACCGCAAGGAGAACATAATAAAAACCAAAAGAAACAGGGAAGGGACCCATGAAATCGATACCCCAGACATCAAACACCTCACAAAACAACATGGGTTGTTGGGGCATCTGCTATCTCCATGTAAGGGACCCTCCTGCTCTCTGACACTACTCACAAGTGCTGCAAATTCTCAACGCATCCTTGAAGATGGTGGGCCAATAGAAACCACAGTCAAGCACCTTGCGAGCTGTCCTCTGAATGCCAAGATGACCACCAGTTGCAGAAGAATGACAAAATTGCAGGACCGAGTCAATCTCATGGTCTGGAATGCATTCTTGGTAACCTGATCACCTCGTCGGGAAAGTCATCCTGGATTGGTGAAGCATCATCAGCACACCTCTCTATTATGCTCAATTGGTCTGCAACCAAATTTTGTGCTCCACTCCTATCACGGATCTCCAAATCAAATTTTTGGAGCCAGAGCATCCACCTGATCAATCGAGGCTTTGACTCAGCCTTCTTTAGTAGGTACTTCAAAGTTGTATGGTCAGTGAAAAAAATAACATGAGAATCAAGCAAATACGATCTAAATTTATCAAGAGCAAATGGCAAGAAGCTCTTTCTCAATGGTGGTATAGTTTGCTTGGGCAACATCTAAAGTGCTGGAAGCATAATATATTACCCGAGGCAGCTTATCAACTCTCTGTGCTAGGACAACCCCCAATGCATAATTAGATGCATCACACATCAACTCAAATGGGACTGTCCAGTCAGGTGCCTGGGTGATAGGAGTGGTGGTCAATGCTTCCTTGAGGCAGTCAAATGCCTTTTTGCACCTGTCATCAAAATCAAATTCAATATCTTTCTGAAGCAGATTGGATAGTGGAAGGGCCTTCTTACTGAAGTCTCTAATGAAGCGCCTATAGAAACCTTCATGGCCAAGAACAGATCGAACCTCTCGCACGCAAGAGGGGTAAGGCAGTTGTGAAATAACAGAGATTTTTGCAGGATCCACTTCTATGCCCTTACTAGAAATGATATGCCCTAAAACTATACCCTATTCTACCATGAAGTGACATTTTTCAAAATTCAGAACAAGATTAGTTTCAATGCATCTATTAAGCTCTCTATCCAAATTATCTAAGCATGCATCAAACGAGGATCCATACACAGTGAAATAATCCATAAACACCTCTATACAATTTTCAAGGAAATCTGAAAAGATATTAAGCATACATCGTTGGAAGGTACCAGGGGCATTGCATAGGCCAAAAGGCATTCTCCTATAGGCAAAAGTGTCAAAGGGGCAGGTGAATGTGGTTTTCTCCTGATCCTCAGGAGCAATATGGATATGAAAATAATCAGAGAAACCATCCAGAAAGCAGTAATGAGATTTTCCTGCCAGACGCTCAAGCATCTGGTCAATGAAAGGCAGTGGAAAATGATCCTTCCGTGTTTCTTGATTGAGCCTTCGGTAGTCGATACAGACCCTCTAACTATTTTGTATTCTGGTGGGAATGAGCTCATCCCTCTCATTCTTCACAACAGTGAGGCCTGTCTTCTTGGGGACCACCTGGACTAGACTCACCCACTGACTATCTGATATAGGATAGATGATCCCAGCCTAAAGAAGCTTGGTCACCTCTTTCTTCACAACATCCAAAATCACGAGGTTGAGTCGTCTCTGTGGCTGTCTCACTGGTTTGGCTCCATTCTCCAATAATATCCTATGCATGCATGTGGATGGGCTGATACCAGGAATGTCCGCCAGGGTCCAGCCGATGGCTTTCTTATGCCTTTTTAGAACATGCAATAGTTTCTCCTCTTGAACAGCATCAAGGGAGGTGGAATTGATCACTAGAAACTTCTCATCATCCTCCAAATAAGCATACTTGAGGTTTTCTGGTAAAGTCTTTAGTTCTGGAGTTGGTGTTGGCTGAACAGAAGGAACCAGAGAGGGAAGAAGAATGGGTTCAACAGCCTGTACCTCAACCTGTAAGTCAGATTCATGTATACTTCCTGCAACATGGTTAGTGCATTCTGACTCTAAATAACTCATATCCATAGGAGGTACAACACCCAAAACATCAGACATATGATCAGAAACATCAGACATATGATCAGATTTAAATTCAGAATATAACTCAGGATTAGAATGAAGATCAATGTCAATATCAAAATCAGATTTGGATTCGGTGCATGCAAAAGAAGTATACAGATCAGAAAGAAAACAATGTTTCCTAGCATTTAAGGAATGAAAATCAGAAACATACTCATCAATAACATCATTAATGATCTCAACACAAAAAATAGAATGACACTCAGATGGATGTTTCATGGCATCTTGAATATTGAAATGGACAATAATATCACCAAATTCCATGGACAATGTACCATCATACACATCAATCTTGGTTCGGGCTGTTTTCAAAAATGGTCTACCTAAAATGATTAGGACAGATCCATGGGAGAATCCATGCTCCATATCAAGCACATAGAAATCAGCAGGAAAATTGAGTTCACCAACCCGAACTAAGACATCCTCAATGAAACCTGTAGGGTGGGCTACACTCCTATTTGCCAGTTGTATCACCACACCCATAGGTTGCATAGGTCCAAGAGATAAAGATTTAAAAATGGACAAAGGCATAACATTAATTGAAGCACCCAAATCAAGCATGGCATTCTCAAATTTATTATTGCCAATAATACAAGTGTAGACCCCAAATCTTGCCCGAGCTCCAAATAAAGAGTAGAAGACCTCCTATTCAAAGATGGATGAAGCCTAAAAAGCCACTAGGAGAGACTATTAGGCCCCATACTAGGATAGGAGGGATTTTTCTGTACAAAATAAGGTTTCTCGCCTTTTTGGGGACGAGACCGCCGTCTCGAAATCGGGACCGCCGTCTCGCCTCATGCAAATGGCGAGACCGCCGTCTCTCCAAACGAGACGGCGGTCTCGCCACCTGCGAATGGCGAGACGGCGGTCTCGCTTTCCCAAACGGTGGTCTCGCCACCTACGAAGGACGAGACGGCGGTCTCGTTTGGCGAGACGGCGGTCTCGACCCTGTCAGACGAGAACGGCGGTCTCGACCTGTCAGGCGCGAAAACCTATAAATAGGGGCTCCCTCCCCTCATTTCCACACACCACACAGAGTTTTCTTCTCCTTCTCTCTAGAAAATCACTAGATCTTCTCTCTAGAATCCCTCTGACGCATTTCTGGACACTACAAAAAAAAGCCTATTACCTACGGAATATTACCTACGAATATTACCCACGGATGAAAATCCGTAGGTAAATTGTACATTACCTACGGATATTACCTATGGAATTCTATTCGTAGGTAATTATCCATTACCTACGGATATTATCCGTAGGTAATGTAATCCGTGGATAATTTCGTAGGTAATTACCTACGTAATTACTATCCGTAGATAAAGTGTACATTACCTACGGATATTACCTACGTGAGTATTTATCCATTACCTACGGATAATATCCGTAGGTAATGTCATCCATGGGTAATTCTGTAGGTAGTTACCTACGGAATTACTATCCGTAGGTAAATTATATTAAACTAAAAGAATTGTCACTAGCAAGAATCGAACCCAAGTACCTTAAAGTTGAAAACTGATACCCAACCACTAAACTATTAGGATATTCTAATAATAATTTACAACTAAATTATACTTATATTTATTCGTGTAAATATATAAAATATATAAATATATAAATATATAAATATAAAATATATAAATATATAAATATAAAATATATAAATATATAAATATAAAATATATAAATATATAAATATAAAATATATAAATATATAAATATATAAATATATAAATATATAAATATATAAATATATAAATATATAAATATATAAATATATAAATATATAAATATATAAATATATAAATATATAAATATATCAATATATCAATATATCAATATATCAATATATCAATATATCAATATATCAATATATCAATATATAAATATATCAATATATAAATATATAAATATATAAATATATAAATATATAAATATATAAATATATCAATATATAAATATATAAATATATCAATATATAAATATATAAATATATCAATATATAAATATATAAATATATAAATATATAAATATATAAATATATAAATATATAAATATATAAATATATAAATATATAAATATATAAATATATAAATATATCAATATATCAATATATCAATATATCAATATATCAATATATCAATATATCAATATTTCAATATATCAATATATAAATATATAAATATAAATATATAAATATATAAATATATCAAAATATAAATATATTTTATATTTATATATTTTATATTTATATATTTTATATTTATATATTTTATATTTATATATTTTATATTTATATATTTTATATTTATATTTTTTATATTTATATTTTTTATATTTATATATTTTATATTTATATATATTTTTTATATTTATATATTTACACTGGATAAATATAAATATAATTTATTTGTAACTTATTATCAAAATATCCTAATAGCTTAGTGGTTGGAGTATCAGCCTCCAACTTCGAAGTTACTGGGTTCGAATTTTGCCAATGACAATTCCCTTAATCTAATAATAATTCAAAGTTCTGAAAATATAATAATTAATAAAAATATAATATAAAGGGGAGGGGGTTGTAATAAATAAAAATATTTTGTTTTAGGTGAGTGCATTACCTACGGATTATAATCCGTAGGTAATTCCAACGAGTGCATTACCTACGGACTATATTCCGTAGGTAAATTATCTACGAAAAAAAATCCATAGGTAATTACCTACGACCAAATTACATACGGATTTTCTACGGAAAGAAATCCGTAGGTAAAGTGACATTACCTACGGATTTTTGTCATTACCTACGGATTTTACCTGTAGATAATAAGCATTTTTTTTGTAGTGGGAGCTTCTGAGTGTTTTTGTGAGTGTTTTTCGGCGCTTCGAGAAGTTTCCGACGCTGTGTAGAGTGAAGGGCTGCCACAAAGCACCCTATTTTTTTAAAGAATTAATATAAAAGCGTGCTTCGGAGGTTTATATTCTCCCTCTCTACTTTTATCACTTTAATTTTAAATTATGCAATAGATATTAGGGCCATGTAGTCGTAATTTTAAATTCCGCAGAATAAAAGGGTAAAAGCGTAATTTTCACCGGTTTAAATATTTTTAAATAGCTGGCCTGTCATAGGGAACCCGAAAGGGGCGTCGTAAAGGAACTAACACTTACTTTAGACGTAACTAACTCCCTTACCCAACTCTGGTTCTAACGACCAAAGTTGGTTTTTCGAAAACCAACGCCTTTTAACTCCTTTTTTGATGTTTCCGGTAAAAACATCGGTGGCGACTCCACAGAACCCTTCAAAACCAGCTTTTGGATTAGCCCAGTTATCTGACAATCCAAGAGCGCCTTTTCAAAAACCTCGCCACTAGGTTCAGCCCGGTTATCGGACAACCTAAGGGCGTTGTAACCACCAAAATGCGAAAATCAAGAGGGTCGAAACCATCGCGTAGCTCCGACCGCCCCCTCGTTTTTTTGGTGGCGGCGACAGATGGCGACTCCGCTGGGGAAGCCTCGAGAGTTGATCCCATTTAGTGATGGGCCGACTTAAAAATAAATAAACCAAGAAAATAACGCTTTTGCCCTTAACTTGTATTATAACATGTTTTACGTTTTGGCTTTAATAACTGTTGCTTGTTTATACTTACGCAATTGTGTGAAATACAAACTATACACAAACCCTTGCACACTACAGTTCCCTCTATACCCGGGGGCAAGTGAGAAATCCATAGGGAGTGGGTGGCAGGTACGGTTCGCTGTAGTGAGGGCCTTGAGCCCACCAGTGTGATCGGAAACCACCACTCAAGGTGATAACCTTCCTCTTTTGGCAACAAGACTGACTATGGCCTTAGTGCTAAGCATGGTCGGACGGCTGGAGAGTGGGGACCCTATAATGGGGGCACCTTGGGGGCCTTAGCCTGGTGAGAACAGTTAGAACCAACCCTTGCCAATGCACTTTTCTGCAGGAAAACCCTACCTCGTGATAAAAATGAATCCTCGCCTGATCGCAGATGACCGAATTGTGTGCGCATATGTTTGTTGCATTTGTCTGTTGCATAGCATAAACAAACAACAAAACAAAAATCACAAAAATATTTTCTCAAATAAACCCCCTTATCTCGGACAGTCTGCCTTTTAGCTAGCCTGATTTCAGGTTCTTTGTAAGCTAAGTAGCCACGCAGTTCCGACAGAAGAGATAAAGGACGCTAAATATTTCTCTCGCATAAAGCCATATTTTATCTCGGACAGTCTGCCTTTTAGCTAGCCTGGTTTTAGGTTCTTTGTAAGCTAAGTAGCCACGCAACTCCGACAGAAGAGATAAAAGGCTATAAAATAAAAATATGTAATAATGACCAAAATCAAACTACAAAAATACCAGAAAATAAATGAATCAACTTCTGACAAAGTCAAAACATTCATATTACATCATACCATGAGTAAAGAAAAATCAAGAGAGAAAATAAAAAATAAGAGCGCATTCAGCATCATTTAAATCTCTCATGCATAAGCACACCCATTTTTTTTAAGCACTCAACATGCATTAATAAACCTTTTTCGGGCATTCTAGAAAGTGGTTGGTCCTCTCCACGTCCGCACTCGAGCACAAAAGGCAAGAGCAATGGAAAATTTGGAAGAGCAAAATCGAAAGCTCACTGCGGAGGTTAATACCCTCCGCGAACAAATGGCCCAACTGATGGAGGTCGTACGCCAGGGTCAGAGTAAGGGCGAAGACCAAGCTGAACACATCCCTCACCATGAGGAGGAGGAAGAAGAATACTTCTATGACGGGAAGGATGCTAAGACTGCACGCATCCTTACCCCAGAGGTATCCAAACAACAACTCTCCGCCCTGGAGGAGAGGCTTAAGGCAGTACAAGGGCACAACTTCGACGTCAAGGAGGTGGCAGACATGTGCCTAGTAAAGAACATCCACTTCCCTCCCAAGTTCAAAATCCCGGATTTCCCCAAGTACGCTGGGATGACCTGCCCAAAGAACCATCTTACGATGTATTGTCGTAAGATGGCCACCCATGCTGAAAACGAAAAACTCCTGATCCACTGCTTCCAGGAGAGTCTGGCGGATACATCTCTCAACTGGTACATGCAGTTAGAAAGAGGGCAAGTCCAGAACTAGAAATAGTTGGCTGACGCTTTCCTTCATCGTTACCGATACAACATCGATCTGACCCCCGACAGGTCAGATCTCAGGACCCTGAGCAAAAGGGACGACGAGTCTTTCAAAGCGTATGCCCAAAGATGGAGGGAAATGGCTGCCCAAATAGAGCCTCCATTAACAGATAAAGAAATAGTGGCTATGTTCATAGACTCACTGACTGGAGCGTACTACGATAAGGCTGTAGCCAGTACCTCCAATCTCTTTTCAGACATAGTCACTGTAGGAGAAAGAGTGGAGCAAGGGCTGAGGAGTGGAAAAATAGCACGACCTTCTTCTTCCGGCACCTCATTCAAGAAGCCCTTCAAAAAGAAGGAGGAGGTCGTGCACGCCATTAATTTCGCAAACCCTTCCTCCACCCCTCAGACAGAGCGGCAGCCACGAAGAAAGGAGAAGAAGTTCACTCCTATCCCCACCTCATACGCAAAGCTGCTGCCCCAGCTGTTGGAAGCCAACCTCCTGGCACGTGTTCCTCCCAAGAAGCAGCTGGAGCCTCCCTATCCCGAGTGGTACAAGCCCAATGAAAAATGTAGCTATCACTCGGATGCACCAGGGCATTCAACTGACAACTGCTTGACCTTGAAATATAAGGTCCAGGAATTAATCGATGCCGGTTGGATAACCTTTGATGCCTCTGCTTCCAACACGGATGTCAAACCTCTGTCGAAGCCAGAGTAGCGGAGAGGGAGGACTAGGAGGATCAGCCCTTAGGGTGTTTTTTTTGTTAAGCTTCTCTATATCTTCTGCGGTCCCCGCCCGTGGCCACAAGAATTTTGATTAAAAGGGCTTGTACATACATTTTCATTCTCTTTAATACACGAGGCATTTTGTCATATTCATTTTTTTCTCTCTTTTATTTATTATTCTTTCAAAGACAATCGAATAATAAAATCTATGACTAAAACAAAACCTAAAACACATCATGTCTGTGAATGATGAATATCTGTGGACCCCGAAAACGGAAAGCGAATGGGTCGAGTCCGAAGTGAGCAGGAGACCATTTCTCTGGTCATGCAAAGAATGCTGGAAAAAGAAGCACGTATCATACAACCGCATCAGGAAGAGATAGAAACCGTTAATTTAGGAGAAGGGGATGATGAGAAAAAGGTGAACATCGGCACCCGAATAAAAGGTAGCATAAGGGAAGAACTGATACAGCTTCTGAAGAAATATATGGACGTGTTTGCTTGGTCTTATCATGACATGCCTGGGCTCGACACAAGTATAGTGGAACATAGACTGCCATTAAAAGAAGGGTTCCGACCTGTGAAACAAAAACTCAGGAGGATCAAACCAGATTGGTCCCTAATGATCAAAGAGGAGGTACAAAGACAACTGGACGCCAATTTTCTGGTAGTTTCTAAATACCCAGAATGGTTGGCCAACATAGTACCCGTCATCAAAAAGACCGGGAAGGTCAGGGTGTGTGTGGATTATAGGGACCTCAATCGAGCAAGTCCAAAAGATGACTTTCCCCTACCGCATATAGACACGCTGGTAGACCATACCGCTACCAACACACTTTACTCCTTCATGGATGGGTACGCGGGATACAACCAAATCAAATTGGCCGTTGAGGACAGAGAAAAAACCTCCTTCATTACACCATGGGGCACCTTTTGCTACCGAGTAATGCCGTTTGGACTAAAAAATGCAGGGGCAACTTATCAAAGGGCTATGGTCACGCTATTCCATGACATGATCCACAAGGAAATAGAAGTATATGTGGACAATATGATCGCCAAATCCAGAAATGAAATGAACCACATTCAATATCTCAAAAAGCTCTTTGATTGACTCCGAAAGTATCAACTCAAATTGAACTCGGCAAAATGTACTTTCGGAGTACGATCAGGAAAACTCCTAGGTTTCATTGTCAGCGAAAGGGGAATTGAAGTGGGCCCTGACAAGACCAAGGCAATTTTGGAAATTCCTCCACCAAGCACAGAAAAGGAGGTCAGAGGTTTTCTAGGCCGAATTAATTACATTGCCCGTTTCACCGCACAGTTAACAGATAAATGTATACCCATCTTTAAACTATTGCGCAAAAATCAACCAACGGTGTGGAATGAAGAATGCCAACAAGCATTCGATAAGATCAAAATTTTTTTAACCAATCCACCTGTATTGGTACCACCCGTTGAAGGGAGACCCCTCATCCTATATTTGTCGATACTTGAAGAGTCCATGGCGTGTGTGCTCGGCCAACATGATGAAACTGGGAAAAAGGAACGAGCCATTTATTATCTCGGTAAAAAATTCTCAGATTATGAAACCCTTTATACACCATTTGAAAAAACCTGTTGCGCATTGGTGTGGGTCACTCAACGTCCCAGACAGTACATGGCTCGACATACAACATGGTTGGTCTCCAGAATGGACCCAATCAAGTATCTCTTCGAGAAACCCATCCTGACCGGAAGAATAGCCAGGTGGCAAGTCCTCCTCTCAGAATTTGGTATCATTCATGTCACCCAGAAAGCTATTAAAGGAAGTCCCCTAGCGGATTATCTAGCCCATGGATCAACAAACGAATATCAATCCCTACAAGACGACTTTCCCGATGAGCATATCATGCACATTGAACACGAAGAGACCAAAGAAGAAGCATGGACTATGTTTTTCGATGGGGCTTCAAACATGCTTGGACATGGGATAGGAGGCATTTTGATATCCCCTGAAAAGAAACACATCCCTGTAACGGCCAGGCTTAACTTCGATTGTACCAACAACATGGCTGAGTACGAAGCATGTGCGCTAGGAATCCAAGCGGCTTTAGACCATGGGGTTACTAAGCTGAAAATATTCGGTGATTCATCCCTTGTCATCTACCAACTTAAAGGTGAATGGGAAACCCGAAACTCCAAGTTAATCCTATACCTAGAGTACATCTGTGAGCTGGTCTCAAGAATGGAAAACGTCACCTTTCAGTATATCCCTAGGGAGGACAATCAAATTGCCGACGCCCTTGCCACCCTATCATCCATGTTTGCCCTAGATCAAGAACATGAGATGCCAATTATTCAAGTTAAGCTGCATGACAAACAAGCTTTTTGCATGGCAGTGAACAGCGGGCGCAACCAAAACCCCTGGTATCATGATATCAAACAATATCTCATGAGGGGCGAATATCCCGAGGGAATCAGCGACAATGATAAGCGAACCATTCGTAAGAGGACCACAGGGTTCACGTTGATTGAAGGAACCCTCTACAAAAAGAGCCCCGATTCCACTCTCTTAAGGTGTGTGGACCAAGAAGAAGCCCAAACCTTGATAAAAGAAATCCACAGAGGAGCTTTTGGGACCCACGCACCCGGGTATGTCATGGCAAAGAAAATCCTTAGGGCAGGTGTTTTTGGTCCACAATGGAAGTTGATTGTCACCAATATACGAAGAAGTGTCACAAGTGCCAAATCTACGCCGATAATATTCATGTGCCGCCTGCACCTCTCAGTAACCTGGCTACACCATGGCCATTTTCTATGTGGGGCATGGATGTCATCGGACCCATTGAACCCAAAGCGTCTAACGGCCATCGCTTCATCTTGGTAGCAATCGACTATTTCACCAAGTGGGTTGAGGCCGCGTCATATGCGCATGTGACTCGGAAAGTGGTGACCATCTTCATCAAGAAAAATATTATATGTCGGTACGACATCCCTCATAAGCTCATTACTGATAATGGGACCAATCTCAATAATAAAATGATGGAGGAATTATGCCAAAACTTCAGAATACAACATCACAATTCTTCTCCATACTGACCAAAGATGAATGGTGCAGTAGAGGCAGCCAATAAGAATATCAAGAAAATCATCCAGAAAATGGTAGTAACTTACAAAGATTGGCATGAAATGCTTCCCTTCACCTTACATGGCTACCGAACGTCAGTACGAACCTCCACAGGGGCTACCTCGTTTTCCCTCGTATACGGAATGTGAAAGTGATCCTAGCAAAGATCTCAGTGATTTGATGAAGTCAAAGATAAAGTCAAGGGTCAACTCTGCAGCTGTCAAACAAGTCACTCAGAACAAAGGAGCTGAAGACTTAGTGTGTCTTAACAGAAAGCTTAGGTAAAACCACTTTACCTTTTCCACTGCATAAAGCTTCTTCACTCAATTTGCAAAATGCCTCAAAAATAGTTTTAAACAAATCAAACAAAAGCATTTTGACAAAGAACTTTCTTAACAATGTTTTTAACTGATATAGTTTTGAAAGAAACAATTAAAAACACTTAGAATGTTTTAAAAAGTGTTTTTACAGTATTTTAATTGATACAAAAACCTTTTAATCGATTAAAACTCTTTATGACCGATTAGAATTCGAATATAATAGGTCAGAATGCAATATAATCGATCAGATCTTAAATATGAGCGATCAGAATTATTTTAATCGATTAAAACACGTTTCAATCGATTAAAATCACTTTGGATGTCAGGATGATCGATCAGAATGAGATTATGGCCGATCAGAGTTGATTATGATCGATCAGAATTGAATTATGACCGATCAGACTTATTTCAATCGATTAAAACGCATTTCAATCGATTAAAATAACTTAGAAAATCTTTTCAATCGATTAAAGCGAACTTTCAATCGATTAAAATGACTTGAAAATATATGTGCAGTTTTTAATCGATTGAAAGCGACTTTATATCAGTTAAAATAACTTGGAAAGTTTTATAAGAAGGTTTTTAAACAAATCAATCGATTAATACGCGATTCAATCGATTGTTTTATACTTTGAAAATGTTTGTAAAGCGTTTTAACCGATAAAAACGTGGGCGTATCAACTAAAACATTTTACGTTAAAGATCATGAACGCATTAATGGGTTGAAAGGACTTTTAACAGATTGTAGCGGCTATTTCAACGATTAAAACAAACTTTCAACAGATTAATTAATGCAGCGATTTGAAAATACTCTTTTATAAACAGATTTGCTTGAAACTTTGAGATATAGATCACATATCGGTTTTTACACAATTCAAGCAATCAATACAAACAACTATTAGCATTTTTCAAGAAAGATACACAAGCTGTTTTTGTGAACTTCTTTTGAAATCTTTCTTGAGGCACTTTGCATTTCTTTGAAGAAGATACTTGACGTGGATTGGTGTAATCCGGTTTGAGCTTTCTTTGTTTCTTCTTTTAAATTTCTATTCATTCATTTGTACTTGTTTTGTACACTGGAATTTGGGTACAAGTTTTACTGTAATTGTTGTAGAAAGTTGCCAAGAAGCTGGAATTTGGTTCTTGGTGGAAAGGTTAAAGCAAGAGCTGGAATTTGGTTCTTGTGTGTGGTGCCTGGAATTTGGGCACTTGGTTTCTCTGTGGCTGGAATTTGGTTGCGAGAGGTTTCCAAGAGCTGGAATTTGGTTCTTGGTGGAGAGTTAGAATAGGTGTAAGAGGGTGAGTCTGTAAAACATCTATTCTAGTGGAACCAGCTGGAATTTGGCTGGAGACTGGACGTAGCCCTGGTATTGGGTGAACCGAGTATAAAATTACCGGTGAAATCTTTCCTAACCTTTCTCTCTTTAATTTCGATTCTTTGCGCTTATATTGTTTGATTGCTTGGTAATTCAAAAAGATTTTTAGAAACTTAATTTTCGAATTAGATAATCGTGTATTGCGAAAAACTTTCAAAAATCAATTCACCCCCCTCTTGATTTAAAACTACTTTTCTAACAATTGGTATCGGAGCGAGGTGCTTGAAAGTTAATCAAGTTACTTCGATCCATGGCATTTTACGAGGGAGCGTGCATTGATAGACCTCCATCGTTGAGTGGAGCAGTTACCTATATTGGAAAATAAGGATGAAAATCTTCATTGAATCTGTTAGTATAAATGCTTGGAATGTTATTGAACAGAAGCTGATATTGCTAACAGAATCCAAGATGACTTGTATTGCCAAGAATATCATCTTATCCGCCCTTAACGAGAGATGATCTTTTCAGGATTGCACACTGCTAAGCTGCTGCACAAATGTGGAAGATCCTTGAAAAGACCTATGAAGAAGCACCAGAAATATGCTTGATGGTCAACTCGGAATCATCAAAAACCGAGTGTAAGTTACTGAATCTATAAACTATAGCTCATTACAAGATGCTTTCTTTGAAATACATGAAGTAGCAAAGAAATTAGAAACTGAAAACAGAAAATTGAAAAACATGAATAGGTTACTAGAAAACAAGATCATTATTCTTGAAAAGAAAATAATTGATGAAGAAAAGTTAGAATTAGAAAATAATACTGATTGCATGTGTAATGTTGAAGATTGCAAAAACTGTCCTGAGCTACAGAAACAAGTATCATACCTAGTAAAAACTTCATCCAAATTAGCACAAGGAAAGAATAATCTTGATAGGATACTTGATTCCCAAAAATTAGTTATTGAACGTGGTGGTATAGGTTATACACCGATAATCGGAAAGAAAACTAGAGCATTCAAGAATTATTTTGCATATAGTAAAACAGTTTCATCTCCATTTATTAAATGCTTTTACTTGTATGAAAATGGGTCACTCTGTTAAATACTGCAGAATTAAGAAATATGCAGTACCTAAAGGGAGAATGAAATGGGTTCCAAAGATTAATTCTTTCCAAATAACATGATCAGGACCCGAGTAATTATAAAGGGTACAGAACAATTCTTAACATGTTTTGCAGGAAACAAGTGCGGGAATCCCTTGAAGATCGAGCTACGAAATCAGGTTACTGTGTATTTAAATTAATTGTTTTAATTGATATAAATCAATATTAATCGATTAAAATAACTTACCGATATCTGTCCAGTACCATTTTAATCGATTGAAATATCGAAATAATCGATTAAAATAATCTCAGGATCTTAGTTTAATTGTTCTAATCGATTAGAATGAATTTATATCAGCTAAAAGCACTTAGGATCAAAATTAATCGATTCATTTACGTTTTTAATCGATTTAAATTACTGGTGTCATGTTATTGATTTCATTACGTATTAAACTAATCGATCCTTTTATAAAACAAATCGATTAATTCATTGTAGATGTTTTCAACTCTAATGACAAGAATCAAATTAATAGATAATGAGTTGATTAATCAATTGATTAGGATCTGTAAACAAGACTTATAACATCTAATTGAAGTTTGACGGGGAAATTCAAAACAAAAACTCGAGTGTCTATTATCTGCAATAAATCTTTAAAGATTTCTTTGACCAAATCAACATTATTCCCAAGAACAAATTAAGCTGATTCACCCATTGTCACTGTAAATTGTGTCGCACATGCTTGAACAGATCTTTAATTAGAAACTAAGACTAGTGGAAGAAATGTGGGAAAGTTATTGCCGATTGAAATACTGCAAACTTTACATGTAGGAAAGTTATCCATAGATGAAAATGTTATTTTAACATAGTCATGATTCAAGGCTGTAGATGTTTACATTTCTCTTAATACTTTACATGGAATGCTTGCATGGTAATACACTGAAAATCAAAGAAATTATCAAAGAATAGACTGTAACTTTTCTTATAGACACTAGTTACAAACAGGTCAAACTATTAGGACTGAAAACATAGTTTATCAAAGATTTTTTCAGTGATAGTTGATTCTGGTAATAAATTGTTGATGACTAGGAAGTTCAATGAACAAATGTTTACATTAGATTTCTTGATATTACCTAGCAATATTTCTGAAATAATCTTGAGCATGCATTGGTTCAAAACTCTTGGTGAAATTCATTGAAGCTGTGCAACCACGATAATTTGCTTTAATCATCAATGTCACGAGGTGACACTTGCAAGGGAACCAATGCGGGACAGAAATTCAAAAATTGAATAACGTGGTACAGGGATAAATTTTATATTGTTTTAGAATTCCGGATTGATTGTCATCACCTGTCCTCATTACTAATCATTGCCCACTCTACCAGAATAAGTTTTTTGTTAATCACTTGTGCATATGATACCACTTGGAAACAACAAAGTTAAAAATGACTCATTCCTCAAAAGATAATGATGACTGGTTCACTATAAGTGAGAATAACACCCATCATACTACATTAATAAAAATACAGTTATTTGCTTGGATAATGATAAGCTGCAGGGTTCAAAATGGGTTGGCTATTTTGAAAGGAAATTCCTATCTCGGTACATCATTAATCTGTGATTCATGCAATTTATGGTATCATGCATTACTGTGTGGGATTTGACACTTGAAAGTAAGTCGATCAGTACATGATTATGCCTCAAATGTGTAATAGTTGATGTTCCTATAGAAACATTTAATTCCATTGAGTGTCAACCATGGTACTGTAATGCGATCAATAGTAACGATGAAGCTGCTAAAAGATTTCTTTTCGGGAAAAGTTTACGTATGCATTGCGTCGATGCAGGAGTGACAGCGATTGTTGACTCAAATAGTTGATAGAGCAAAATTGGTTCCGAGCAAAAAGGAAAGCCTATTATCTTTTGATATTGGTGGGGATCAAATGAATGATCACCAAGGCTGGTGGATAAGCGGTTCAATCGGGGAAATTGGGATGACTAGTTCCCCTCATCATCTTTATCTTACTGCTTATTTCTATCTTTATATTTTTTGCATGGATCGTAATATTAACTGGTGTTATACCAGGGACTCTTGATCTAGCTTTGGTTAAATATGATTTAGGATCTAAATCTAGATTGAACTGGCTTAGATAGAAGTAGATGATAGATCCTCGAATCTCTTTTAAAAGCTGGGCATTGATCGATTAAAACCTTTTAAAACTGTCTTATAACGATAAAATTAGCCAAACTTAAAATTAAATCTGATAGTGGTAGATTATCAGTGAAAAATAGTTGATATTGATCTAGACAATCAGTTCACTACATATCCAATAGATTAGATACTGAGATATTCACATCGGATATATCATGATTTTCAAAATCTGGTTGTTTTAGTTAATAAAAACACTTTTTAATCGGTTAAATAAACTTAAACAGCAAATTTCAACATGTTTTAATCGATTCAAAATCGAAATAATCGATTATTTTTACTAAAGTTTCATGTTTTCAAAATCTTAAATGTTTTAATCGATTAAACTTTTCTTTCAATCGATTAAAATCATTTACCAAGAACATTTTAACCGATTATGCTCTGTTTTTAATCGATTTTTATTACGGGAAGAAAGATTAAAGGCTTTAGTTAATGGTCATGTTTACGTAAACATGCTACTAAAGCGTGATTCCCTTATCTTTACACGTGTTAATTGTATTCATTACAAACGTGTTAATGGAGATAAGTTTGAATCAACTTTAATTGATTCTTTTCATGAGTGAAATATTGATTCACTTTTGTATTTTCAAAAACTTGAGCATATTTTTCGAAACCTTACATTCTTCTCTCTTCTATTCCCTATTTTTGATGAAGTCAAAAGGGGGAGAAATAGTTGCATCACTTTAAGATAAATTTAAGAACAACATTTTAGGGGAGAAATAAGTTTTAGGGGAGAAACAAAACTTTATTACATTCTTATATTTCTCACCTAACTGCATTATCAAGTGACTTATTTTGCAGAGATTGTTTTTTCAAAATGGTGTTTGTCTTCATCAAATAGGGGGAGATTGAAAGTGATCCTAGCAAAGATCTCGGTGATTTGATGAAGTCAAAGATAAAGTCAAGGGTCAACTCTGCAGTTGTCAAACAAGTCACTCGGAACAAAGGAGTCTGAAGACTTAGTGTGTCTTAACGAAAGCTTAGGTAAAACCACTTTACCTTTTCCACTGCATAAAGCTTCTTCACTCAATTTGCAAAATGCCTCAAAAATAGTTTTAAACAAATCAAACAAAAGCATTTTGACAAAGAACTTTCTTAACAATGTTTTTAAGCTGATATAGTTTTGAAAGAAACAATTAAAAACACTTAGAATGTTTTAAAAAGTGTTTTTACGAGTATTTTAATTGATACAAAAACCTTTTAATCGATTAAAACTCTTTATGACCGATTAGAATTCGAATATAATAGGTCAGAATGCAATATAATCGATCAGATCTTAAATATGAGCGATCAGAATTATTTTAATCGATTAAAACACGTTTCAATCGATTAAAATCACTTTGGATGTCAGGATGATCGATCAGAATGAGATTATGACCGATCAGAGTTGATTATGATCGATCAGAATTGAATTATGACCGATCAGACTTATTTCAATCGATTAAAACGCATTTCAATCGATTAAAATAACTTAGAAAATCTTTTCAATCGATTAAAGCGAACTTTCAATCGATTAAAATGACTTGAAAATATATGTGCAGTTTTTTAATCGATTGAAACGACTTTATATCGGTTAAAATAACTTGGAAAGTTTTATAAGAAGGTTTTTAAACAAATCAATCGATTAATACGCGATTCAATCGATTGTTTTATACTTTGAAAATGTTTGTAAAACGTTTTAACTGATAAAAACGTAGGCGTATCAACTAAAACATTTTCTGTTAAAGATCATGAACGCATTAATGGGTTGAAAGGACTTTTAACAGATTGTAACGGCTATTTCAACAGATTAAAACAAACTTTCAACAGATTAATTAATGCAGCAGATTTGAAAATACTCTTTTATAAACAGATTTGCTTGAAACTTTGAGATATAGATCACATATCAGTTTTTACACAATTCAAGCAATCAATACAAACAACTATTAGCATTTTTCAAGAAAGATACACAACTGTTTTTGTGAACTTCTTTTGAAATCTTTCTTGAGGCACTTTGCATTTCTTTGAAGAAGATACTTGACTGTGGATTGGTGTAATCCGGTTTGAGCTTTCTTTGTTTCTTCTTTTAAATTTCTATTCATTCATTTGTACTTGTTTTGTACCTGGAATTTGGGTACAAGTTTTCTGCAGTTGTTGTAGAAAGTTGCCAAGAACTGGAATTTGGTTCTTGGTGGAAAGGTTAAAGCAAGAGCTGGAATTTGGTTCTTGTGTGTGGTGCACTGGAATTTGGGCACTTGGTTTCTCTACGGCTGGAATTTGGTTGCAGAGGTTTCCAAGAGCTGGAATTTGGTTCTTGGTGGAGAGTTAGAATAGGTGTAAGAGGGTGAGTCTGTAAAACATCTATTCTAGTGGAACCCAGCTGGAATTTGGTCGAGACTGGACGTAGCCCTGGTATTGGGTGAACCGAGTATAAAATTACCGGTGAAATCTTTCCTAACCTTTCTCTCTTTAATTTCAGTTGCTGCGCTTATATTGTTTGATTGCTTGGTAATTCAAAAAGATTTTTAGAAACTTAATTTTCGAATTAGATAATCTGTGTATTGCGAAAAACTTTCAAAAATCAATTCACCCCCCCCTCTTGATTTAAAACTACTTTTCTAACAGAATGGAGGTCGTACTACCAGTAGAGGTCGAAATACCCTCCCTACGAGTTGTCATGGAAGCAAAATTAACAGAAGCCGAATAGGTCCAAAGTCGGTACGATCAGCTAAACCTAATCGAAGAAAAACGACTAGACGCCATATGTCGGGGGCAAGCTTATCAAAGGAAGATCAAGAAAGCCTACGACAAGAAGGTTAATGCTCGCACTTTCCAAGAAGGGGATCTGGTGATAAAGAAACTGCTTCCAGCCCAGAAAGACAAAATCGGGAAATGGACAGCAAACTACGAAGGACCCTTTGTGGTCAAGCGAGCCTTCTCAGGAGGAGCCCTCATCCTCACCAATATGGATGGAGAAGAACTCCAATATCCTGTCAACTCAGATGCGGTGAAAAAATATTACGCCTAAAGACATTGCTCATGACCCGTCAGGATGAAAACTCGCAAAGAGCGTCCTGGGCAAAAGATAGGGTCTACATTCCTCGCTAGGACACGTCCTAGGCAAAAACCAGAGGTTTCAAAAAAAAAAAAAAAAAAAAAAAAAAGAGAAAAACAGAGCAATGATTACCTTAGCCGAAAACCGCAAAGGCGACTAAGGTAATACCTTCACAAAAGCGAGCAAACTTCGCATAGTCTTCACTCCGGATTTGAGCATCTCAATTGAAGGGACCAGGAAAAATGGGGAAACAGAGATCACAGACATGATTGTGGCGCCCTCATACAGTTTAGCCAACCTTGGCCAGCCTTGCTTAAAATTCTTTTGTAAATCCCCATGTAAAAATAAACCATCTGTTCATATCAATAAAAATTGTCTTTTCTTCTCTTTACCTACTTGTGTGAATGCCTCTGTATTAACGAAATATGAGCATGCATAAAACAAGCAATTCAAGAAAGCATAAAAACAAGACAAATGACACCAACCAGGGCCAAGCAAAAAAAAAAAAAAGTACAAAACAACCTGCTAGATCAAAAACCCGCAAAGGACGGTCTAGGCAAAAGATAAGGCTTTCTAGGCAAAAATCAAATAGGCAAAAATCAAAACCCACTAGATCGAAAACCCGCAAAGGGCGGTCTAGGCAAAAAAATAGGGTTAAAACAAAAAGTGCAAAGGAATAGAACAAAAAAAAAGAAAGTACCAGTCACTTCTTGGATGCCCATAAATAAAACAAATTGCATAAGAAGCATCCACACACAAGTAGTCGCACAAAAATGACTTTGTCAAAAGTAAAACAAACAAAAATACTGTAGACAAATAAAAAGCATTCATATAGGGAGATCAACTTTATGCTTGCATTCATAAAAAGCAACAAAAAAGGTACCCCAGTAAAACCTCACCGACCACCAAAAGTTTCTTCGACTACCAAGTAAAAATCGAACAACAAACAGGACTCACCCGCCCAGCCAGCAAGAGTAAAAAACAAAGAACCCCTAGCAGCCAACGAAGTTGGATGAAACACAAAATCCCTGGCACAACCCGGATGACCATTCAAAGAGGTCCAAGAACATTCACCAACACAGAAATCACTCCCCAGGGAGTCGGCGCATGAGCTAGAGCAGTAAGCCGCCACCATCGCCAAAGGGTCAGCCACCGTCAGAAGGGGCATCCAGAGGCACCAAACCAGACGAGGGTTCGTACTCGTCAACCAAGGGGTCAGCTACCACGTCAAAGGAGCATCCCGAGGTTTCACATCGGCGCATGAGCTAGAGCAGTAAGCCGCCACCATCGCCAAACGATCAGCTACCGCAAGATGGAGCATCCGGAGGCTTAACACCAGATGAGGCTGTGTACTCATCAGGCCATACAAAAGGGGGCTTACCAGACGGGGGTTCATACTCGTCAAACACCAGATGAGGGTGTATACTCATCGGGCCTTACAAAAGGGGGCTTACCGGGCGAGGGTTCATACTCCTCAAACCAGATGGGGGTTCATACTCATCAGCCGAAGGGGTCGGCTACCGTCAGAAGGAGCATCCCGGAAGCGCACAACATTTCCCCAGAGGATCGTCCGCCGCAAAGACGGAGCATCTAACGGGCAACCGGGCAAGAGGGTCAACTCCTTTACCCTCCAGTCGATCACCTGGGCACAAAAGGGCGGCAGTCGACTGGTCGGGTAAAGGGGGGGCAGTTGTAGACCCCAAATCTTGCCCGACCTCCAAATAAAGAGTAGAAGACCTCCTATTCAATGATGGATGAAGACTAAAAAGCCACTAGGAGAGACTATTAGGCCCCATACTAGGATAGGAGGGATTTTTCTGTACAAAATAAGGTTTCTCGCCTTTTTGGGGCCGAGACCGCCGTCTCGAAATCGGGACAGCCGTCTTGCCTCATGCAAATGGCGAGACTGCCGTCTCTCCAAACGAGACGACGGTCTCGCCACTTGCGAATGGCGAGACGACGGTCTTGCTTTCCCAAACGGCAGTCTCGCCACCTACGAAGGATGAGACGGCGGTCTTGTTTGGCGAGACGGCGGTCTCGACCCTGTCAGACGAGAACGGCGGTCTCGACCTGTCAGGTGCGAAAACCTATAAATAGGGGCTCCCTCCCCTCATTTCCACACACCACACAGAGTTTTCTCCTCCTTCTCTCTAGAAAATCACTAGATCTTCTCTCTAGAATCCCTCCGACCCGGAGCTTCTGAGTGTTTTTGTGAGTGTTTTTCGGCGCTTCGAGAAGTTTCTGACGCTGTGTAGAGTGAAGGGCTGCCACAAAGCACCCTATTTTTTTAAAGAATTAATATAAAAGCATGCTTCGGATGTTTATATTCTCCCTCTCTACTTTTATCGCTTTAATTTTAAATTATGCAATAGATATTAGGGCCATGTAGTCGTAATTTTAAATTCCGCAGAATAAAAGGGTAAAAGCATAATTTTCACCGGTTTAAATATTTTTAAATAGCTGGCCTATCATAGGGAACCCGAAAGGGGCGTCGTAAAGGAACTAACACTTACTTTAGACGTAACTAACTCCCTTACCCAACTCTGGTTCTAACGACCAAAGTTGGTTTTTCGAAAACCAACACCTTTTAACTCCTTTTCCGATGTTTCCGGTAAAAACATCGGTGGCGACTCCACAGAACCCTTCAAAACCAGCTTTTGAATTAGCCCGGTTATCGGACAATCCAAGAGCGCCTTTTCAAAAACCTCGCCCCTAGGTTCAGCCCGGTTGTCGGACAACCTAAGGTCGTTGTAACCACTAAAACGCGAAAATCAAGAGGGTCGAAACCATCGCGTAGCTCCGACCGCCTCTTTTTGACGGCGGCGACAACAAGGTATGCAGAATGTACCTGGGTCCTTACATTTCTCAGTAATGTAAGGAACAAATTTACCTATCAAAGCAGACACATTTCTGCCCATGTTGATTGTCTCACTGCCCTTCATCTTCCTCTTGTGGGTGCACAACTCCTTCAGGAATTTAGCATATCTGGGAATTTTCTTGATGGCATCAAGCAGAGGTATGTTCACCTCAACTTTCCTGAAGGTCTCTAGAATCTCTTTATCGACCTCTTCCATCTTTTTGCTTGGAATTGCTTTGAGAGGGAATGGAAGAGGGATAGGAGGCTGTTGCAGGTCAGAACTGGGGCTGGAAGAAGGTCCATCTATATGTAATTTTCGGTTACCAACTGGTTGCTCAGGTGCAGGAACTGAGGCAGCTACAGATGAGGGTGGAGGTGTTGTAGTGGGTATGTCAATCTGTTTCCCTGACCTCAATGTGATGGCACTCACATTCTTAGGATTAACCACAGTCCGTGCAAGGAGCTTGTATGAATTTTGATTTTGCAATTAATTCACAACAGTAGCTAGTTGACCAATCTGGTTGGTTAAACTCTGAATGGAGGCATCATTTTTCTGTTGGTACTGTATGTTCATCTCAACCATTTGTTTGACCAATTCCTCTAGTGAAGGTGAAGAAGGTTGAGGAGCTGGTGCTTCATTTTGCTGCCTCTGATATTGTTGTTGCATTGGTGGAGGCACATAAGGTCTGCTTAGACCAGCAGAATTCTGAAATGGTGGTGGTGGCAAAGGATTTTGCTGCTGTTGGTGCTGCTGATTGGACCATCTCAGATTTGGGTGATTCCTCCACCTTGTATTGTATCTATTGCTTGAGAGGTCAGAATTATGTTGTTGGTTCGGAGCCCTATTATTGAAAATGTTTGCTGCATAAGCTTGTGGAGCTCCAAAACCTATAGACTCATGCAATAATTGGCAGCAATCAGTGGGATGCTCAATTGAAGTACAAATGCCACAAACCCTTGCAGGTGGTGCAGGTCTCTGATTTGCAGCAAGTTGGGAGACTAGGGTGGTGAGGGCATCAATCTTACTTTCTAGCTTCTTCTCCACTAAATCTGATGAACCCACATCATGTACACTTCTAAGGACTATGGCATCACTCCTCATGTTAAATTGTTGGGAATTGGATGCCATCTTCTCAATTAAACCTCTAGCAGCAGCAGGTGTCATGTCTCCTCAAGCTCCTCCACTAGGTGCATCTATTATACTCCTATCCATTGTGTTCATCCCCTCATAAAAGTACTGCAATAGTAGTTGTTCTAATATTTGGTGGTGAGGGCAACTTGCACAAAGTCTCTTGAACCTCTCCCAATACTCGTATAAGCTCTCTCCCATCTGTTGCCTGATACCTGATATATCCTTCCTGATGGCAGTGGTCCTGGAAGCATGGAAAAATTTCTCTAGAAAGACTCTCTTCAGATCATCCCAACTCCTTATGGAACCAGGAGCTAAGTAGTACAACCAGTCTTTGGCAAGATCCTCCAAAGAGGAAGGAAAAGCCTTAAGGTATATGTGATCTTCAGGAACATTTTGTGGCTTGATGGTGGAGCAGACTATATGGAACTCCTTGAGATGCTTGTGTGGATCCTCACCTGCACGACCATGAAACTTGGGCAACAAATGGATTAGTCTAGTTTTAAGCACAAATGGTACATCCTCTTCAGGGTATTGGATACATAAATTTGCATAAGTGAAATCAGGTGCAGCCATCTCCCTGAGAGTCCTCTCAAGAGGTCCAATAGGTTCATCACCCATGTTATTAGTTTGGAAATTATTAGAAGAAGGTATATTAGGTGCAATACTCTCACTATGACTATCTAATGGTTCAGACTCAAGAGATGAATCCCTAGAATGTCTAACTAATCTATGAAAGGTTTTGTCCATGTCGGGATCAAAAGGTTGTAAAAGGTCAGGATTGCTCCTAGTCATCACTATATTCAACAATTCATGTATTTCCCAAGAGCTAAAAAAATTCTAAAAAGAAATCAATTATTTACTAGAATGACAACGGTAAACCGTGAATAAGTATACCAGGTAGGTTCCGAGGAAAGAGAGGTGGGTCACTAATGGACACACTTAAGTACCAAGTCTTTCCTAGCCAGAACCCTCCTAGACATGCACTCTCACACTACCAAGCTATATGCAGAGTTTCCTAT
Organism: Sphenostylis stenocarpa; assembly: GCA_963425845.1. Taxonomy (NCBI): domain Eukaryota; kingdom Viridiplantae; phylum Streptophyta; class Magnoliopsida; order Fabales; family Fabaceae; genus Sphenostylis; species Sphenostylis stenocarpa. The sequence continues at coordinate 87,397,988 of OY731403.1, read as the reverse complement.
GAGAATGGAAATTATAATGTTTTTTAAATAAAGCTAGAAAACAAATTAGAGATGAAATTGTTTTTTGAATTATTATTTATATTTATTTTTATTGAGTTTTTTTATTTTTTTTATTTTATTTTTATTTTTATTTTTTAACCCAAAAGAGTTTTAGAACAACAGTGGGCTATCAAAATAGTATTAAGAGAAGTAAGAATGTTAAATTAAATAGAAAATCAAATAAAATATTCAAATAAATGAAAATCAAATAAAATATTTAAATAACTAAAAATCAAATAAAATATCCAAATTACAACAAATCAAATAAAATATTCAAATCACTGAAAATCAAATATTAAATAACTGAAAATCAAATAAAATATTCAAATAAAATAAAATAAAAACAAAAAAACGAAAACATAAACAAAAAAAAATTGAACACCTAGACAAAAATCTTGGTCCCTGGCAACGACACCAAATTTGATCGATGTCGTACTCGGTCAAATAATTAAAACAGAAAAATGTAGTACTAGGAAGCTTTCCTAGGTCGTCTCCCAAAGACCACGAATTTATATCAAAGCTTATCAATTTTTAAAATTAGAACAGTAGCAAAAAAAGAGGGAGTTTTTCAAAATTAAAATATTAGATGCAACAGAACAAAAGCAGATTATAAAAATGCGGATTAAAAACAGATTAACATGCAATTGATTTCCTGATTTTAATGCAATGTCACTTATCCTAGATTACGAAATTAATTCGAAATTAACCAACTAAACGAAGATAAATCCCAAATTATATTCTAATTCGAAATTAATCAACTAAGCAAAGATTAATCTCAAATTAGCTTTAACCCTTGTTCCAATATGAAATTAACCAACTAAGCGAAGATTAATCCCAAATTTTCCTTAACCCTTATTCCAACATGAAATTAACCAACTAAGCGAAGATTAACCCCAAATTATCCTTATACAATTAAGCATTGCATACATCACATAATCTCATATCTAAGACAGAATTAAGCAAATTGTGATATTAGTTTTGGTTTATTAAGCATAAACAGATTATAATTCAACACTGAGATTAGAAGATGAAGAGTGAAGGGAACAAACGAAATGAAATTGAATAACAAAACCTCAAAGATCTACTTGCATTCTTCTTAGAAAATCAATACAAATATTTAGCTATCCATGGAAAGTTGAAAATGCAATAGATGAAACATAATTAAAATCGAAACAAGAATTTAAAAATAATGACAGAAGAGTAAACAAACTTGAATAAAAATTGCAGAAGATGAAAGGTGGTTGTGTGGTGGTTTCATGGCAGTAGAAAACGAAATTGAACCAAACTTTTTTAATGAGCCTTGAGCAGTCTAAATTAAAATGCAGAGAAAACCAGCATGAAAATAAACGTAAAATAGAACTACAGTGGCTGCCTCCCTCCACCTCCTATTGCTCCTCTAAAAATACCAGCCTACCCTAACCCTAGAGTCCCCTAGGAATGGGCCCAAGCTGGCCCACACGGGATTACACATCAAACAAACCCTAGCTGACGTGGCAATCATTAATATGATGTGGAAATAGCAGTTGACATGGCAATGATGTGGAAAGTGACATGGCAGGTGACGTGGCAATTGACATGGCAATGATGTGGAAACTCTCTTCATCTCAATATTAATGTCCATACTTCAAAATTGTTTCACCAAAAATACCTAAAAATAATTAGAAATGAAAATTAGACCAATTAATGCTAAATTATACAAAATTTGGAATAATGGCCCAATGAAGCCCAATTAATGAAAATGCACTAATAATAGACAATTAAACACAATGCACCAATAAATATAAGTACATAAAGATAAGAAAATGCGGGAAAATAATGGCTCATCAACAGTCCTAGCCAGCAGCTTGTGGCAGATGCGGAGGGCGGGGGGAAGTGCGGAGCCTTTCATCAGTGTTGGCAGGGTGTGCGCCCCGGTCAACTCCTCCCACATTTCACCGGTGGTGAGGTTGGTGGGGCGTGCGCAGATGGCCTCCTGGTAGTCCCGAGTCAGCACGTCCTCGGGCTAGACGAATCCAATGGATACGTTGAATTCGTCCAGGGTGGTGGTTCGGTACATCCCACCTATGAAGTACGTCACCATTTTTGTTGGTGGGAGACCTGTCACCATGGAAGGGGTCTCAGAGTAGGAGATGGAGGTGAGAAACTCTAACACCGCCTGAGGGTAGACGTGGGTAGGTGGTGATTGGAGGAGGAAGCGCCACCCTATGCTGTCGATGTGGGCGCGGACATCGTCTTCCCATCCGAATTTGGCGAGGATGCCGAAGTCTAATCTTAGCATGGGGTGCCATGTATACCTCCGGATGTACTCTAGGCGGGCCTGGTGCAGTGGTGAAAGTTGTGTGGGATCCTGCGGAGCGGGAGCTGAAGAGCTACTGGGACCGGCAGAACCTCTTCTCTTTCCAGATTGGTCTCCATGATGCATTTTGACGGTAGGGTGCTTGAAAGTGAGAGAAAGGAGGGAAGGAGTGCAAGAGAGGGTGTTGGAGACCCCCCCCTAGGCCCCTCTATTTATAGAAAATTTTCCAGATTCGGGACCGCCATCTAGGAAGTCGAGACGACGGTCTTGATTTTGCGTTATCCGCGACGACTGTCTGGAGCCTCGAGACAACGGTCTCGACTTTGGCCTTAAGTGAGACGGCCGTCTCACCAAGCGAGAAGGCCGTCTCATTTTTGGTCAAGTCGAGACAGCGGTCTCGTTTTGCTGAAAATCGAGACGGCGGTATGGACATACGAGACGACGATCTCGCTTTTTAGAGGCTTTTTTTTTTAAGAAAAGGAAAATAGGACCTTGTTCAAAAACATTTTATGCATGCAATGTTTTCATGTTTGATGTCCTATAATGCCTATTTCATTTAGTTTTTCAGAAGGATTTAATTGACGTGTCTTGTGGCGATGAGTATCCTCTGATCTGTGTACTTGTATTTGGCTGTACCATTCCGGACTTCTTGTGACTGAAGAATAATTTTGATTTTTCTTTCTTTCTTTTTCTTTGCTTTTTCTCTTTCTCTCTCTTTTTTTTGTAGAGCACACTTTGCCATATTAGTATCCTTTTTCTTCACTTTAGGGGGTTTCAATCCTCTTGTTGACTATACGCCTCCATATTCCCAAATTAATTGTTTAGAATATTGTTATGAGGGTCAAGAGAAAAGAAGTAAGAGGACAAATTCAATGGCTTGTGTTTTAGAAGGTTAATTTTTATTTAGAAGAAGATTTTTGTAAGAATGGTTGGCTAGGGTTAGGCCTGGATGTTTAAGCTTTTTGTCTAAGAAAACGTTTCCTTTTTTTTTGTATTTGCGCCTTAGCTTATTTCCATTGCTTTTTATGGCTAGTTGATCTCCCTAGATCGCCCTTTGGGTTTCGAACTAGGATATTGTGTGTTTGGCCCTATCTTTCGTCTAGGTTTCTTCTTTTTGTTTTTGTTTAGGGAATCCTAGCGGACCTTGTTTTGTAATCCTAACTTTTGCCTAGGCTACCCTTTATTTTTGTTCAGGTGTCCTACTGGGTTGACCCTATCTTTTGCGTAGCCCCCTTAGTGGGTTTCCTACCGGGTATTTTGCCCTTTTTTCCTTTTGGCCTTTGGCTCTTATGGTGAGGTAGAGTCTTATTTTGTGCTTCTAATCAATTAGCTTGACTATAATGGCAATGGCAATGTTTTGTTTATTTGGATGCGCTGTTTATTTGGATGGCAATGGCAGGTAGTCTCTTTTTGTTTACTTAGACAAGGTTATTGCGAGGTCTAGTCATGAAATAGCAAGAAGAGAAGCAGATAGTAAGAAGTGTATTCTTTATTAATTAATAAGGAAATATGTGCCCTGAAATGTTCGGGGGTCAGGCTATCCCCGGGGGATAATCTCTAACAATCATTGGGTTTACATCCCTTAAGTGAAGAAAAAGATCTCCTAATGACTAGGGTAGCCCTTGATGCTTGCATCCCTCCGCTTCGGAATATTTGCTTGAGTGTGCAGAGGGGAGACTTCCCTTTTCTTCCTTCTGCTTGGCCCTTAGTAGGGTCATATCCTAGGCCATACTTGAAAGGATTATCTTTGAATTCTGGGGGTTCCCTCATGCCTTGGGAATCTGCCCCCAGTCCTTTTCCAGGATGGTAACCATGTTTCATCATCATGCGGGCTACCTTTGTGTTTTTGGGGAGTCTCTCTACGTTGGCAATTTCGAGCACTTGAAAAGATGTTTCAAGGGCCTCTTCAGCCGCATCCACATAAGATTAGGTGGACGGTCCACTGATCAGGATATCATCTTCTGCTTGGACCGTGACCAATTTTTCATCCACTATGAACTTGACTTTTTGGTGGAGCGTTGAAGGTACTGCCTTAGCGTCATGAATCCAAGGTCTGCCGAGGAGACAACTATATGCCGGAGTAATATCCATTACATGAAAATCGACGTCGAAGATAGTAGGTCGAACTTGGATTGGCAAATTAACTTATCCCACTACTTCTCGTTTTGATCCGTTGAAGGCTCGAATGATAGTGCTACTTGGGCGCAGACGGGTTCCTTGGATAGTCAACTTTTCGAGTGTGTACTTGGGCATCACGTTCAAGGAGGACCCGTTATCCACAAGAACTTTGGCAATGAGGTACTCCTTGCACTTGATGGAAATGTGCAAGGGTTTGTTGTGGTTTGATCCCTCGAGGGGGAGTTCTTCCTCTGTGAAGGTGAGGTGATCGCTTGCCGTAATGTGACTGACGATCCTCTCAACCTTTTCTTGGGATATGGTGTGAGGTACATGCGGTTCGCTCAAGACCTTCATCAGGGCATTTCTGTGCAGTTCCGAGCTCATCATTAGAGATAACAAGGTTATCTTTGTAGGTGTGTGATTGAGCTGGTCAATAATGGAATACTCGCTTTGCCTTATAAACTGGAGTAATTCCTCTGTCTCCTCCTTGGATTCTTTATTTTCTTTTTCTTCGGCCTTTTTATTTTTTTCCTTTATTCTTGGGGACGTCTTCTTGTGAGTCCTTGGGGGAGTAGACTCTTCCGCTTCTAGTCATGCCCCAATGTTGGCTATGTTGGAGATATCTTCCTTTATTGGTGAAGATTCCCCGTATTTCCATGGTACAACTTTATTTGACTCGTAGGGGAAAGGACGTGGCATAAATAGTCGCACTGGTGTCCTTGCCCCCTCTTCCTTATTTTTGAGGACCAACAGTCGAGGCTTATTGTCCTCTTGTGGTGAGTCAACCGTTGGGGAAAGCTTGATTAGGAGTAGCTTTCTCTCCATTCTTCTGATTTGGAAGACATGTCAGTTAATCCTTCCTTTTTATTATCTTATTTATTAAGAGTGAAGGAGGGGAAATTAAATATGCAAATGAATGATATGCATGCAAGTAGACAATTGTTGAATAAAGAAAAATTTCATTTATCCATAGAAGGTGTGTACATTCCCCTATTCCATACTACGAAGAAAATTTTGACAGAAATGGAAAAGCCTAAAGAAACCCACAGGCGGGTCTTGATCTCTATGTAATTCCCTTTCGACTTCCCGGACGTGACGAGCGAGTGCTTCGCTTTGCTTCTAGACCGTCTGACTCATATCTTCACTGTACTTTTGAGCCTCTTTGATCTCCGCCTCTTGATGGACGACCAAGGCTTGTAGTTCATCGAGTTTTGCAAGGGCTCGGTCCTTTTCTTGTAGTACTTGGCCGTACTGAGCTAGCCCGTCTCTTTCTTTGCAGCGTAGCTCAGCGAGACTTTTGTTGAGTCTCCGATTGGCCTCTCGCTCTTGACGTGTTTCTGACCAAGTCCTGGTGAGGTCTTGTAACAAGTCCTTGATCGTCTGAGCCTGTTTTGCTGATTCGGCCTCAAGGCGTGATGATTTGGCGGTTATTTCTTGAAGTTGACTATCCGAGCTAGTTCTAGCAGCTTTGGATGCTCAGATAGCTTGCTCATTAGAATCAGCACACTGATCCTTGAGGCGCTCTATTTCATGATCCTTTTTCTTGCATTGCCTCTGTAGACCATCAATGGCGAGGATAGATTCTTGTTCTCTTTCCTCAAGGGCCCTCATCTGGGCTCCCATGATTTCTATCCTCTGGGTCAAGGCGTCGACTTGAGCTTGCAGCTCTTCACTATTGGCGCATGTAACGAGTGAGGTGGATGGTTGAGACATCCCTCTTCTTTTTCTCCACACCTCATAGTCATTGGAGACAGCCACTTGAGCTTTTCCTAGCTCTCTATCTCCCATAAAGACTGATTTCTCCCATGCTCTTCTCACGGCTAGTGAGTTAGAAATTGTGCATGGGTCTCCGAAGAAACACAGTCCTTCGAGTTCCCCTTGGGAAATTGTAGTTTGAGTCCTCATGAGTTGTCTCATAGCTACTCTAGGTGAATAGGCTATGCAACCCCTGAGTCCTATGAAGGGTACGTTCGGATAATCCCCACATCTGATGAGGACTGGACCGGGTCGGAACCAAGGGCAGACCCAGGATAAATGGTTGGGGTCCCATTGTTCCAACTCGTCCTTCCACTCTGAGGTTAAGCGTCGTTGGAGAGGGATTTTGGAGAAGCTCCTCAAAGGGTCGGGCAACATCCCCATGTGATTAGAGGCATAAAAATGTGTGATGCCCCACACAAAGAGTAGTGAAGAGCAACAACGAAGTGTTTTTCCTTGCTTCTGGCGGCAAAATTCCACCGAGAGCAAGGTGTCAGCAAGAATTGCAGGCAAGGGACTCTTCGAGTTCATATCCCAGGCGAAGAAGGCGTCCATGACGGCTTGATCCACTGTGTCAATGTGGAAGGGAAACAAGATTGTTCCAAATATGATTAAGGCCAGGGTTTTGTTAAAAGCGACCCATTCTGCCCTTTTAGCCAAATCGGACAAATGATCTTCTAACATTGAGACTTTCCAACCCTGGATGTTCCCTTTTTCTATCAGGGTAGTCTGCCGGAATGGTAGTCGGATGATGGCAGCGACTTGTGCTGCAGGAGTATATGCCCTATGGCGGATATTGACCCCAACTGATTTGGGCCATTTTCAGCATAATCTCGTACTCCTCCAAGGTGGGCACCATGTCGAACTGCGGAAATTCGAAACAACGTAGACTGGATTTCCAGAAATGAACTAGTACCCTGATGAAAACTTGATCGACATAGATCTTCAACAGGTCGAGAATCCGTCCATAGGATTTTTGAAGTTGGAGCAGACCTCTGGTGGCATTGTTGCGCAAAGTCATTCCAACTTCTCAGTATGGTATCGAGGAATGTCCACTTTCTTCAACTGTCTACTAGTCCCCTCCATTTTCTAAAACCAAAAAGGCATGCTTTATGACCATGATACTTATTGTAGGTATGAATATTTATTTTCCTATTTATCATGTTTTATTTCTACATGATGTATGGTATTTGCGTATTTTAGTTTTTAGAAAATAAACTACCTATATGAATGATTTATGAGTACAACGTTTATGAACAAGGTCCCATTTATTGTTTTGGAATTGGACTTTTATTCGATTTTTATTATTTTTATTTTATAGCCTTTTATCTCTTCTGTGGGACTGCGTGACTACTTAGTTTACGAAGAACCTGAAATCAGGCTAGCTAAAAGGCAGACTGTCCAAGATAAAAAAATGGCTTTATGGGAAAGAATAATATTTAGCGTCCCTTATCTCTTTTTTCGGACTGCATGGCTACTTAGCTTATAAAGAACTTAAAACCAGGCTAGCTAAAAGGCAGACTATCCGAGATAAGGGTGTTTATTGCAAAAAATGTTTTTTGTGATTTTTCTGTTGTTTGGTTATGCTATGCAACAAACAAATGTAACAAACAAATGCGCACACAATTTGATCATCCGCGAGCAGGCGAGAAGTCGTTTTAATCATGAGGTAGGGTTTTCCTGCAGAAAAGTGCATTGGCGAAGGTAGGTTCTAACTATTCTCACCAAGGCTAAGGCCCCCAAGGTGCCCCCATTATAGGGTCCCCACTCTCTAGCCTTCCAACCATGCTTAGCACTATGGCCATAGTCAGTCTTCGTGCCAAAAGAGGAAGGTTATCACCTTGAGTGGTGGTTTCCGATCACACTGGTGGGCACAAGGCCATCACTATAGCGAACCGTACCTGCCACCCACTCCCTATGGATTTCTCACTTGCCCCTGGGTATAGAGGGAACTGTTGTGTGCAAAGGTTTGTGTACAATTTGTATTTCAAACAATTGCGTAAAATAAACAAGCAACAGTTATTAAAGCCAAGCATTAAAACATGTTATAATACAAGGTAGGTTAAAAGCGTAATTTCTTGGTTTATTTATTTAAGCTGGCCCATCACTAAATGGGATCAACTCTCTAGGCTTACCTAGCGGAGTCTCCATCTGTCGCCGTCGTCAAAACGAGGCGATCAGAGCGACGCGATGGTTCCGACTTTCCATTTTTCGCGTTTTTATGGGTGTGGTTACAACGCCTTTAGGTTGTCTGATAACCAGGCTGAACCTAGGGACGAGGTTTTCGAAAAGGTGTTCTTGGATTGTCCGATAACTGGGCTAACCCAAGAACTAATTTTGAAGGGTTCTTATGGAGTCGCCACCGATGTTTTTACCGGAAACATCGAAAAAGGAGTAAAAAGGCGTTGTTTTTCGAAAACCAACTTTGGTCATTAAAACCAGAGTTGGGTAAGGGAGTTAGTTATGTGTAAGGGAAGTGTTAGTTCCCTTACGACGCCCCTTTCGAGTTCCCTATGATAGGCTAGCTATTTAATAAATAAACTTTGTGAAAATACGCTTTTACCCTTTTATTTGCGGAATTAAAAGAATGACTACATGGCCCTAATATCTATTACGCAATTTAATCATAAAAGTAAAGGCAATAAAGAGAGAGAGAGAGAGAATGAAGAAACCTCCGAAACAAGCTCTTAATTAATTTCTTGAAAATTAGGGTGCGTTTTGGCAGCCCTTCGCTCTTTACAACGCTGAAAAACTCTCGGAAACGCTATAAAAATCTCTAAGAAACTCTCAAAAACTCCAGAAATGCTTTGGAGGGGTTCTAGGAAGAGAATTTGAAGAAGTTGCAGAAGGAAAAGTGGAAGAACTGTGTGAAATGAGGGGGGAAGTGCTCGCTATTTATAGGGATTTGTGCCTGTCAGGTTGAGATGGCCGTCTCGTCTGACAAGGTCGAGACGGCCGTCTCGCCTTGCAAAAATGGCGAGAAGGCCGTCTCGCCAAACGAGAAGGGGGTCTCGCTATTCGCAAGTGGCGAGACGGTCGTCTCGCCAAACGAGACGGCAGTCTCGACTTGCAGGAATGGCGAGACGGTGGTCCCGAAGAGCGAGACGACGGTCTCGATCCCTGAAGGCGAAAATCCTTATTTTAATGCAGAAAATCCTTCCTATCCTAGTATGGGGCCTAATAGTCTCTCCTAGTGGCTTCTTAGGCTTGGTCCATCTTCGAATATGAGGTCTTCTGGTCTTTATTATGAGGTCGGGCAAAATTTGGGGTCTACAGGAGCTTTATTTGGAGACTTGTTTTGAGTGCTTCCTGTTTTCAAACACAAACATGGAGCTAGTCTCCTTATATGCATGAATGCTTTTCGTTTTTTGTTATTTATCTGAGGCGATTTTTATTATTATTATTTTTTGATAAAGTCGTTTTGTGCGACTACTTGTGTGGATGCCTTAAATGCAATCTATTTTAATTTGATGCATCTAGAAAAGTGGCTGGCATTCTCTTGCTGGACTTTTATGATTATGCTGGTGGGCTCCTTTTTTATTCATTTTTTGTTAAGTCCTAACTTTTGCATAAACCGTCCTTTTGCGGTTTTCAATCTAGCGGGCTGCCTTAATTTTTGCCTAGGATATCTTAGCGGGCTTTTTTCTTTTTATGAGTGCCTTAACTTTTGCCTAGACCGCCCTTTGTAGAAGATATGGCAGAAGATGGAGCAAATCTGAATCCAAATCCAAATCCAAATCCAAATCAAAATCCATATTCAAATCCACCTAGAAGAACTCTCAGAAACTATGTTATGCAGCAAGGTCCAAGACACTTTTCCAGCATTGCCGTATCGGATGATCAAACATTGCTGATGAATCCAGCTTTCTTAAGCTTGATTGGTGCTCATCAATTCACTGGATTAGATCATGAAGACCTTTATATTCATTTGTCTAGTTTTTATGAGTTGATTGGTACCATGGGATTTAGAGCAGCAAATCTTGAATCTGCATATTTGAGATTATTTCCTTTTTCTTTGGCAGGTAGGGCAAAGGAATGGCTGAAGGCACATCCTAATTAGAGTTTGACTAATTGGAGTAGCGTAGAAGAGAAGTTTCTGAACAGATTTTTCCCACCATCCCGCTACATCAAAGCAAAATCTGACATCACTTCTTTCAGACAAGGAGCTGACGAACATTTTTGTGAAGCATGGGAGAAATTTAAATCACTGTTGAGAAGATGCCCAAATAATGGATTTGATGACATTGCTCAGTTGAATATTTTTTATACTGGCTTGCGACCTGATACAAAGATGCTATTAAAGGCTGCAGCAAGAGGATCCATATTGGATGTAGAAATTGAACATGCCACAAGAATTATTGATGCACTAGCTTTTACAGACGAACAGGCCCAACATGATCGACATCCATTTCAAAGAAAGGGAGTACTTGAACTTAGCACCTCAGATGCTATCTTAGCCCAGAATAAGCTTTTGACCCAACAAATTGAAGCATTGAACCAGAAAATAGATAAATTACCTCAACAAATGCACACAGTACAATCCATTCCTAATCAATAGATGAGTTGTTATGTGTGTGGAGGTGATCATGCAAATGAACAATGCTCTTATGAAGACAACATTCAACAAGAAGATGCTAATTATATGGGTGCTCAAGGTAGGTCAAGGCAGACAAGGTAATTTCCCTAATTCCAACAATTATCAGAATAATTTTGCACAAGGATGGAGAGGGAATCAAAATCAAAATCAAATCAGAATCAGAATTTTGTGTAAAACCAAGGTGTTAGCTCATCTACTAGACAACCTACATTTCAACAGTAGTCATTTCAACAACCTCCATATCAGCAACAATATCCTTCAATGCATGACAAAATGAGTAAGTTGGAGGATACTTTAGAAAAATTCATGCAAAACACTATGGCTAATAAGAAAAATATTGAGGCTTCATTCAGAAATATAGAGACCCAGATAGGCCAACTGGCTAAGAAATTATCTCGAGCATCTTTTTCTTTTTCAATGCTTCCTTGTTTATGATGCATGAAAAGACCTTGACAAAATGACCTTGCACATATTTATGATTTATCAATGTAGAGGCAATTTCATAAACCGGTCAAGAGAAATGAGAATTCTATTGATATGTATGAGCAAATGTTTATTATTTTCACGTAAGTGATTACAAATGGAATTTAGAAGAATGACCGGCCTAGGTCAGCTACACCGTATGGGCTTCAACAATTATGTCTTATGATATCTCGCCCTCGGTTCTCCTAATTGCCTTAGTTAAGATGCCCGAGCCCGGAGTGAAGACTATACAAGGCCGCTTGCTTCGGAAGGGTGTGACCTTAGCCGTCATTCGGTTTTTGACTAAGGAAACCATTCCTCTTAGGGGATTTTTCTTTCTTCTCCCTTTTTTTTTTGGAAAAGCCTCTAAATTCCGTTTAGGATGTATCCTAGCGAGGTGAGTGGACTCCTAACTTTTTCCCGTGATGCCCTTTGCGGTTTTCATCCTCGGCGGTCATGAGCAATGCCCTTCAAGCATAATAATTCTTCACTCAGTACGGAAGTTGACCGGTGTCGAAGTTCTTTTTTATCCATGTCAAGTGAGGGTAAGATTTCTTCCCGAGAAAACTCGCTTTAATCGCAATTTGCCGCCCATTTTCCTATTTTGTCTTTTTGGGCCGAAAGCAATTTGTTTACCATTAAATTCCCCCTCATGGTAAATTTTGGGGTTGACCTTGTTTTATCGTAAGCCCTTTGATCTTCTTTTGGTGGCCTTGTCCTCGACATATGGCGTCTAACCGTTCTTCTTGATTAGGTTTGAGTGGTTGGATAGGCTTTGGACCCACTAGGCTTTTGTCGCCTTGTTTCCATGGTAACTTGTCAAGGAAGGTATCTCAACCTATTTTTGGGAGTACGACCTCCATGCCATATGCAAGGGAGAATAGAGTAACTCGTGGAGGTTCGTACGTACGTTAGATATCTTATGAAGTGGTAGAGGATAACGATCCTTGTAGGTTTAGACCATGTTCCGATGATCGTCTTAATGTTCTTATTAGCTACCCCTTACCGCATCGTTCAGCTTTAGGTCTATAGAGAGAGGGTTTATGGTTTTGGATTTTGAGATCTGGGCATGTCATACACATGCGTCCACATACTCTCTTGGCAATTGTATTAATCCTTCCCCGACATTATTGTTGATTTAGGTATTTTCATTCTTATCGTTTCCTTGCCCCTAAATTGATGGCTTCAGCTTTCTTCCTTAATGAGCCATATAGATTGAGCTTTCTTTTTTAACAGCCTTTGTATGTCCTAGGAGACCGGTCCCCTTCTCACTGTCTCCGACTTAGTCCATTCGCCTCGACTTTCTGGATCCCCAAAGAGTCATCCATCATAGACATGATTATTTTTATTTGGTTCTCGTTTAGGCTTAGATTTTATCATCATTTATTTTGAAATAATAATGAGAGAAAAAAGAATGAAAAAGAATATGAATGTTTATGCAAATGCCTCATTGTATTGATGAAAACAAAATATTTACAAAGCCCTTTTAATAAAAGATCTGCAGACCCATGGGCTGGGACCATGAGAGATGCGAGAAGCTTAAAAACATGAAGAGCCCTAATCACCGGCCTTCTCTTATCCCACTCCACTATTCTGGTTGTGATAGAGGCATGGTATCCACGTTGGGAGCGTCGAAGGTGATCCACTCGCATCCAACAACTTTTGGACCTTATACTTCAGTGGTCATACAATTGTCCACTGAATGCCTAGGAGCGCCCGAGTGGTAATCACATTTTTCATTTGGCTTGTACCAATCGGTAGGTGGATCCATCCTCTTCGTAGGGACACGTACTCAGGAGGTCTGGCATCTACTAGCTTTGTCAACGTACTCCCATAGGATGTTGGAAGGGGAGTAAATTT
>OY731403.1:87372643-87384761 GCA_963425845.1 Sphenostylis stenocarpa | reverse complement strand
GGATTTGGTTACTGGGTGGTTTTCAAGATTCTATCCTTGTAGGTTTGCAAGATAGTTCTTGGGGTAGATTGGTGAGTATCTACTTGGTTGTAATTTTCACTTGAGTATTAGTGGAACTTGAGCTGGTTTGTCAAGAAGCTTGGATGTAGCTCTGGATTAGAGTGAACCAGGTATAAATTTGTGTGTTAAAATTCTTCTTTCATCTCTTTTATTTTCTGTCTATTAACTTGTTGTGTTTAAACCAAATTACCTTCGTAAAGATTGAATAAAGATAACTCATTCTTCCAAAAGAAAGTAAGTTTTTGCGAAAAAGTTTTAAAGTTCAATTCACCCCCCTCTTGAACTCAACCATTAATTCTTTCAATGATAAGGATAATCCTTTAAAGTACGACCCTACAAAAGATCAAGTCGTACAAAGAAAAGAGAAGTTTCCCCTCCATACCTTAAAAACAATATTCCGAAAAGGAGGGATATTAGCATCAAGGGTAGCATTAGTCATTAGATGTCCCTCTTCCGATTTTAAGGGATGTAAACCCAATGACTATTAGAGATCACTCCTCGGGTGTGCCCGACCCCCGAGCATCTTTAGGGCACGCATTTCCCTTTGAATTACAAAAGAATGCTATTCTTACTATCTCGCTTCTTTTCTTGCTAAATATGTCTATACCCCATTAAATAACCATGTTTAGGCAAACGTTTTGATCCAAAAGTGCGTCAAAACAATTAAAGCGTCATAGACAAAATAAAGTCCGCTAGGTATCCCAAAAAATGAAAAAGGGAACCTAGACAAAAGTTAGGACACAACATAGCATCCTAGGTCGAAAACCCAAAAGGGCAGACTAGGAAAGTTAATCAGTCACAAATAGGCGCCAGAATATTCAGTTGAAGACGCCACCTCATTAAGAACAAAACGTTTGTTTAAACTAGCCTAAACACCTACCAACCTTGGCTAGCCATTCTTACAAAAACTATTATTTCAAAAAAATCTCACTAAAACCCAAGCCTTTGCAATAAATCCCTTTCTTTCTATTCTCTTGACCCTTCATCATAAATCATTCAAGTAATTGACTGGGAAATGTGGAAATATGGTGATCAATAGGAGGATTGAAATCCCTAAAGGAAAGGAAGAGGGGCATTGACATGACAATTGCTCTACATTCAAAAGGATTACTCTTCGGTTATAGCAAAGATCCAAGACGGCAAATCGATACAGCTAATCATGTTGATAAAAGCACATGATGATGGAAGCAAAATTAACAGAAGCTTGAATGGGTTCAAAGCGGATATGACCAGCTAAACCTTGTTGAAGAAAATGGTTGAATATTATATCTCACGAACAAGCCTATCAAAGGAAAATAAAAAAAGGCTTATGAAAAAGTCAACCTTCATATTTACCATAAAGAAGGATTTAATGGTAAATAAGTTGCTTCCAGCCCAAAACAATAAAATTGGAAAATGGGCAGTGAACTATGAAGGACCCCTTGGGGTCAAATGAGCTTTCTCGGAAGGGGCTCTTATCCTCATCAATATGGATGGAAAAGAACTTCGACACCTAATCAACTCCGATGCACGTGATGAAGTATTATGCTTGAAGACATTGCTCAAGACCCGTCGAGAATGAAAATCCGCAAAGGACATTCCTGGGCAAAAGATAGGGTCCATATTCCTCGCTAGGATACGTCCTAGGCAAAAAGAAGAGGTTCAAAAAAAAGTAAATAAAAAAATAGAGAAACTAAGAGCAATGGTTACTTTAGCCGAAAGCCGAAAAGGCGGCTAAAGTAACATTCTTCCAGGCAAGTAGTCTGCATAGTCTTCACTCGAAGCTCGGGCATCTCAACTGAAGCAATTAGGAGAACCAGGGGCAGATATCATAGACATGACTCGTAAGCCTAAACAAGACTGACCAACCTCGACCATCCATTCTTCTAAATACTTTTGAAATCCTTCTATAAAAGAAATAAAACTTTTGTTCATTTATCAATAAAATTCCTTTTCATTTCCTTTCTCTTGACCAAATATTATGGAAATGCCTCTTTATTGATAAATCATAAATATGCGCAAAGACTTTTAATAAAAAATCAAGCATGCATCTAAAAAGAGGAAGCATAAAAATAATGAAAGAATAAATGTCCGCTAGGATATTCTTAGGTAAAAACTAGGGTAGCCTCGCTAGATCGGAAATCCCAAAAGAACGATCTAGGCAAAAGATAAGGCAAAAGCCCCCTAAGATACTCTAGTCAAAAATTAAGGCAGCCCGCTAGATCGAAAACCCGTAAAGGGCGGTCTAGGCAAAAGATAGGGCTAAAAACAAAAGATGAACAAAAGAAGAGCCCATCATCATGAAAGAGGAGCCCACCATCATGGTCATAAAGGAGGAGCCATTTGGCGTATTCATTAGAAGCCAATGGGAGAAGGCCAGTTACTGTCTAAATGCATAAAAAATAAATAAACAATAGATTGCATTTAGGACATCCACACACAAAGTAGTTGCATAATACGACTTTGTTAAAATCAAGAAAAAATAATTTTCTTCAAACAAGAATAATAAACATGCATATAAGGAGGATATTCTCCATGCTTGTGATTGAAAATAGAAGGCGCCAAAATCCAGCCTCTAAATGAAAATCAAAATCGCGAAAGGCGAAATCAAAACCATTTCAGCAGAATAAAGAGCTTCAAGGAAACTAGCTCTAACCTTCTATCCCAATAAACGAAGGTAAACCGGAAAAGGGCCAACGGAAAGGCTCGATGATCCCTAGCGGATCCTTGCCTACTCTAAAGGCAAAACAAAGATCACCTCACGACTCGGCGGCATCACCACATGAGTCATCAAGCACACTCATGCAAGAGTCTCCGCTTCATTCCCCAAAGGAGAATAAGGACTACACAAGAGTCCATCAAAGAAAATACGAGTCAAATCCTCCATATCACCTGGGGGCAACAAAAACAAAGAAAAGAAAAACTTTCATTCCCCAATAGAGGCCACAACGAAAAAGGCCAAATAAAAAAATCTCCAAGAAGAGTATATCAAGAAAAGTCTACAAAAAGACAAAAAGAGGAAAACAAAAATTTTTCCATCTTCCAGCTCAAATAAGAAGCTTCACAAAGCCAGGAGCCAAGACTCCATCATCAAATTTGGATCCCCAGGAAACCGACAGACTCCTCGGTGAATCTCCAAAAACGAAAAGAAGAAAATTTCTTCATTCCGCTCAATGAAGAGCTTCACAAGACCAGGGAGCCAATACTCCATCATCAAAGATTAGATCCCCAAAAGAAAAATTCCCCAGGGATCACTAAAAAGAAAAGAAAAAATATATATCTTTTCATTCAAAGAAAAAGCCAATGTGCATAAAAGGCGCACATACAAATCCATTCCCGACAGGGAATAAGAGCATAGGCAAAGCCGACTCAAACAACGGCGTCAAATAAGGAGTCAAAAACTCCATTCCTCCCTAGGGGGCAATTCAAAAAGATCCCCAAAAAACGATCAAATCCCTAGTGGATCATCAAAAAGAGGCACAACCAACAAAAATCAAGAGCATCCGCCTACTCGGAGGTATTATCAAGAGCAAATATCCTCAAGAGGAGCATCGACCTATGCGAGAGGAAAAATAACAAATATAAAGTCTTCACCACTATTGAAGCATCCGCCTAATCAAGAGGCACAACCAACAAAAATCAACAAATCCCCAGTGGATCCCTCGCCAAAAGAGGCAATCCGCAAAAATCCCCGGCAAAAGCCGGATGGCTAAAAGAAAAAGCCAAAAACAAAGAATCCCGACTAAGACCGGATGGCTAAAAAGCCAAAACAATGAAATCCCGGCAAAAGCCGGATGGCTAAAAGAAAAGCCAAAACAAAGAATCCCTGGCCAAGACCGGATGGCTAAAAAGCCAAAACAAAAATCCCAAGCAAGCCTGGATGACTAAAGCCAAAAACAAAAATCCCAAGAAAGCCGAATGGCTAAACAAGAAAAGCCAAAACCCAAAGAATCCCCGGCAAAAGCCGAATGGCTAAAAGAAAAAGCCAAAACAAAGAATCCCCGCCCAAGACCGGATGGTCGAAAGAAAAAGCCAAAACAAAAAATCCCCGGCAAAAGCCTGGATGGCTAAACAAGAAAAGCCAAAAAACAAAGAAACCCCGGAAACCAGGACGACTAACGAAAAGTCAAAACAAATATTCCCCAAGGAATAGGCGCATGATCAAAGACAAGTAAGCCGCGACAATTCTCCAAAAGCCCGTTAAGGGTATGAACTCATCAATCAAAAGATTGAATGAGAAGAGCCTTGTCAAGATGCGGGTTCGCACCCGATGGGGGTGTAAAAACCACTAGAACCTTGTCAAGATGCGGGTTCGCACCCGGCGGGGTGTAAAAACCACTAGAGCCTTGTCAAGATGCAGGTTCGCACCTAGTGGGGGTGTAAAAACCATTAGAGTCCGTCAAGATGCAGACTCGCACCCGGTGGGGGTGTAAAACCACTAGAGCCTTGTCAAGATGCAGAGTTCGCACCCAGTGGGGGTGTAAAAACCACTGTGAGCCTTGTCAAGATGCAGTGTTCGCACCCAGTGGGGTGTAAAAACCACTAGAACCTTGTCAAAATGCAGGTTCGCACCCGGTGGGGGTGTAAAAACCACTAGAACCTTGTCAAGATGCGGGTTCGCACCCAGTGGGGTGTAAAAACCATTAGAGTCCGTCAAGATGCGTGACTCGCACCCGGTGGGGGTGTAAAAACCACTGAGAGCCTTGTCAAGATGCGGGTTCGCACCCGGTGGGGGTGTAAAAACCACTAGAACCTTGTCAAGAT
Organism: Sphenostylis stenocarpa; assembly: GCA_963425845.1. Taxonomy (NCBI): domain Eukaryota; kingdom Viridiplantae; phylum Streptophyta; class Magnoliopsida; order Fabales; family Fabaceae; genus Sphenostylis; species Sphenostylis stenocarpa. The sequence continues at coordinate 87,379,958 of OY731403.1, read as the reverse complement.
GCGGGTTCGCACCTAGTGGGGGTATAAAAACCACTAGAGCCTTGTCAAGATGCAGGTTCGCACCCAGTGGGGGTGTAAAAACCACTAGAGCCTTGTCAAGATGTAGGTTCGCACCCGGTGGGGGTGTAAAAACCACTAGAGCCTTGTCAAGATGCAGGTTCGCACCTAGTGGGGGTGTAAAAACCACTAGAACCTTGTCAAGATGTAGGTTCGCACCCGGTGGGGGTGTAAAAACCACTAGAGCCTTGTCAAGATGCGGGTTCGCACCCAGTAGGGGTGTAAAAACCACTAGAGTCCGTCAAGATGCGGATTCGCACCAAGTGGGGGTGTAAAAACCACTAGAATCCGTCAAGATGCGGATTCGTACCAGGTGGAAGAATAAACCCACCAAAACCTTATAAAATAAGGTTTGTACCGGATGAGGGTAGGTACTCATCAAAACTTAGAAAATTGCATCGGGTAGAGTAAAATACTCACCGGAAGCATTACAAAAACGAGTGCAAAAACCTTGCTTCTATTAGAGGATAGTTCGATGTTGAGCACCTCGGAAGTAAGTACCCACAAGAGTTTAGCAAAATGTGAACTCATACCTGGTGAGGGTAGGTACTCACCAAAACCTTGCGGAACAAGGTTCATACCTAGTGGGGGTAGGTACTCACTAAAGTCTAGTAAAATACAAACTTATACCTGGTGAGGGTAAATACTCACCGAGCCTTATAAAAGAAGGCTCAAAACCGGATAGGGGTTAGTACCTATCAAAATATTTATCATCCGAAGGATCAAGCAAGGAGCGACGATCCGAAGGATGACCGGACAAAAGGGTTAACTCCTTCCCCTACCAACTAATTTTTCGGCATATCAAGCCAACAAGTTAGCTAGGCAGGTGAAGGGGGGCAAATGTAGACCCCTAATTTTGCCCGGCCTCTCAATAAAAGCTAGGGAAACGTCACACGAAGATAAAGATCGCCCAGACTTATCAATAAACACCAAGAAGACCTCCTAATATCACACGGAGTTCATCAAATTCCTCGACAAAGGCCAAAGAGACTTCCTACACGACGATAAAAGCTCGCCCGACATCTTAATGAGGGCCAAAAAGAGTTCCTACATGAAGATCAAGCTTCAAGGGACATCCATCGACATCAAACAATGTCCAAAAATAGCAAGGAAAGCTTCCCAGGGTCCCGGAACACAAAAACTCGGACAAAACAGTCGAGACCATCAGTCCCAAAGTTGGGACGACCGTCCCAACTATCCCGGGACAAGTGAGACGCGCGTCCCACATGTGGGACGACCATCCCACTTCCCAAGGGATCCCGACCTGTGTAAAAAATGCATTTGGGACGGCCGTCCCAACCTAGACAGCCGTCCCAAATGTGTCGAGCAGCGAAAACTATAAATAGGAGGCTCATTTGGCACTTTTTCACACCTCGGATACCCCAGCACAACTCCAAGACTTGTCTTCTTCTCTCCCTCCTTCGAATGATCTCTCCGATTACCTTTAATAGGTAACAATCGGTTAAGGAATTTGTATTCCGGCATTCAATTCTTCTAGAAAATTTTAGTCGAGTCGAGTTTATTCGAGAGGAGAGTCATTGTAGAGTGAAGGATTGCCGCAAAGCGTCCTCTCGTATAAAAGACTTATAATATAAAGCTTGCTTCGGAGGTTCTTCTCAATTCTCTTCCCTTTTATTGCTTTATTTACCGCTTACGTATGCAATGTAGATAAAACTATGTAGATAGCCATATTTAAATACTGTACGAATAAAATAGGGTAATAGCGTAATTTCTTGTAATCTTTACTTAAATGAATTAATCCGTCATAGGGAACCCGAAAGGGGCGTTGTGGGGTGCTAATACCTTCCCCACACATAACTAACTCCCTTACCCGACTACGGTTATAATGGCCAAGTTTGGTTTTTATTAAAATCAATTCCTTTTTCTCCTTTTCCAATGTTTATGGTCAAAACATTGGTGGCGACTCAAAAGAACCCTTTTCGAAAACCTTGCTTCTATTAGAGGATAGTTCGGCGTTGAGCGCCTCGAAGCAATGAACATATTTTTAACAAAAACGCGAGTCTCAACCATCTTTTCGCGAACGCTCGCATTAACGTTCGAGATGTCCCGGGACGTCGGAACGGACGGCGGCGACATTGAAGATCCGTGTCGACCCCATCTTCATCGGGGTTTTGATCCACTTCCGGAACTCCATTCTACACTTGCTTTGAATTTACGCAATTTGATCTGGTACCAACTTTGGAGGAATATGAAATAATGTTGAGATGGCCCAAATCAGTTGGGGTCCATATTCGTCACGAAGCATATATTCCTGCAGCCAAAGTCGCCGCCATCATCCAATTGCCACTTCATCGAGCTACCCCGATGGTAAGAGAGAATATCCAGGGTTGGAAAGTTACGATGTTAGAAAACCATCTCGTCCTCTTTGGTTGAGAAGGCAAATTGGTTTTCCTTTAACAAAACCCCGGGCTCGATTGTGTTTAGGACTATAATTTTTTCCTTTCATCTCGACACAGTAGATCAAGCCATTATGGACGCCTTTTTCGCCTGGGACGTGCACTCGAAGAGTCCCTTGCTTGCACTTCTTGCCGACACCTTGCTTTCGGTTTAGTTCTGTCACCAAAAGTAAGAAAGAACACTCAGATGTTGCTCTTTGCTGTTATTTGTGTGGGGTGTCACACACTTCTATGCCTCTAGCCACATGGGGATGTTCCCTGATCCTTTGAAAAACTTCTCAAAAATCCCTCTCCACTGACGTCTAACCATGGAGTGGAAGGTCGAATTGGAACAATGGAATGTCAACCGCTTATCCTGGGCATGTCCTTGGTTCCGACCTGACCCTATTCTCATTAGATGTGGAGATTATCCGAGAATACCATTAGTGGGTCTTAGAGATTTCATAGCTTACTCCCCAAAAGTGGCTATGAGACAACTCATGAGAACCCAAACCACATTGTCACGGGAAGAGCTCGGAGGACTGTGTTTCTTCAAAGACCCATGCAATGTTGCAAACTCACTTGCTATACGGAGAGCATGGGAGAAACCAGTCTTTATGGGAGATAGAGAGCTAGGAAAAGCTCGAGTGACTATTTCCAGTGATTATGAGGAATGGAGGAGAATCAGAGGGATGTCACAGCCATCCGCCTCACCTACTGGACCATCAGCCAGGGGAGAGCTCCAAACTCAAGTCGACACCTTGACCCAAAGGATAGAAATCATGGGAGCCCAGATGAGGGCTCTTGAGGAGAAAGAACAAGAATCTATCCTTACCATTGATGGTCTGCAAAGGCAGTGCAAGAACAAAGATCAAGAGATAGAGCGCCTCAAGGACCAATGTGCTGACTCCAGTGAGAAGGTTATCTGAGCATCCAAAGTTGCCAGAATAAACTCGGATAATCAACTCCAAGAGATAACCGCCAAATCAGTACACCTTGAGGCTGAATGTGCAAAGCAGGCACAAACGATCAATGGGATACTACAAGATCTCACAAAAACTCGGTCTGAAATACGTCAAGGGAGGGAGACCACCCAGAGACTTAACATAAATCTTACTGAGCTATGCTGCAAAGAAAGAGACGGTTTAGCTTAGTACGGCCAAGTTCTGCAAGAGAGAGACCGAGCCATTGAGAGACTCGACGACTTACTTGCCTTGGTCATCCATCAAGAGGCGAAAATAAAAGAGGCTCAAAAGTACAGTGAAGATATGAGCCAGGCGGTCCGCCGATGCTCGAAGCACTCGCTCATCGCGTACGGGAAGCCGAAGAGGAATTGCGTAGAAATCAAAACCCGCCTGTGGGTTTCTTTAGGTTTTTCCATTTCCGTCAAAATGTGCTTCGTACCATGGTATAGGGGAATGTACACCTTCTCTAATAAATAAAAATACCTTTTGTTTATTCAAACAACTCGTCTACTTGCATTCATTTCATTCATAAGTTGCATACTTGCATATACCTCCTTCACTTTTAATAAATAAGATAATAAAAAGGAAAGATTAACGGATACATCTTCCACAATCGGAAAGATGGAGAGAAAACCGTTCATAATCAAGCTCTCCCAATGGACGACCCACCCAAGAGGATAATAAACCTCGGCTCGTTGGTCATCAAAGTCAATAAAGAAGAGGGGGCAAGGACACCTTTGCGATTATTTGTGCCTCGTCCTTTCCCCTATGATTCAAATAAAGTTGTACCATTGAGATATGGGGAGTCTTCACCCATCAAGGAGAACATCTCCAATATAGCCGAGCATCGGGGCATGACAAGAAGCGTAAGAATCTACTCCCCCAAGGAGTCGCAAGAAGATACCCCCAAGAATAAAGGAAAGAATAAATAGACCGAAGAAAAAGAAAATAAAGAATCCAAGGAGGAGACTGATGAGCCGCTCCAATTTATAAGGCAGAGCGAGTATTCCATCATTGATCAACTCAATCACACACTTGCAAAGATAACTTTGTTATCACTAATGATGAGTTCAGGATCGCATCGAAACGCCCTGATGAAGGTATTGGCCGAAGCGCATGTACCTCATACAATATCCCAAGAAAAAGTTGAGCGGATCGTCAGCTACATCACAGCCAGCGATCACCTCACCTTCATAGATGAATAACTCCCTCCTTAAGGGTCAAGCCATAATAAGCCCTTGCATATCTCCATCAAATGCAAGGAGTATCTAATAGCCAAAGTTCTTGTGGATAATGGGTCATCCTTGAATGTGATGCCCAAGTGCACACTCGATAAGTTGACCATTCAAGGAACCTGCATGCACCCAAGCAGCATGTCGCCGCCGTCAAAAGAGGCGGTCGGAGCGACGCGATGGTTCCGACTTCCATTTTACGCGTTTTAATATGGGTGGATTTACAACGCCTTTAGGTTGTGCGATAACCGGGCTGAACCTAAGGGCGAGGTTTTCAAATGAGAGCTTTTAGATTGTCCGATAACCGGGCTAACCTAAGAGCAAGATTGAGAGGGTTCTTATGGAGTCGCCACCAATGCTTTTACCAGAAACATCGAAAAAGGAAAGAAAAAGGCGTTGGTTTTTTAAGAAAACCCAGCTTTGGTCATTAAAACCAAAGTTGGGTAAGGGAGTTAGTTACATGTATGGGAGATATTAGCTCCCTTATGATGCCCCTTTCGGGTTCCCTATGATGGGCCGTATACTTTATAAATAAACTTTTTGAAATGACGCTTTTACCCTTTTATTTGCGGAATAAAAAAATGATGACTACATGGCCATAATTAACGCATATATAAATAATAAAGCAATAAAAGAGAGAGAGGGAGAATGAAGAAACCTCCGAAGCAAGCTTTGATTAATTCTTGTGAAAAATAGGGTGCATTTTGGCAGCCCTTCGCTCTTACAACGTCGAATTCTCTCTCGAAAACGCTATAAAAACTCTTTTAAAACACTCAGAAACTCCGGAAATGCTTCGGAGGGGCTCTAAAAGAATAATTTTAAAAAATTGTGTGAAATGAAGGGGGGAGCGCCCCCTATTTATAGGGATTCACGCTCGTCAGGTCGAGACGGCGGTCTCGCCATTCGAGACGGCGATCTCGATTTTTTCAAGTGGCGAGATCGTCGTCTCGTTTGGCGAGGCGGCGGTATCGACTTGCCAAATGGCGAGAGGGTCGTCTCGCCAAACGGGAGGGGGGTCTCGCCAAAGGCAAGTGGCGAGATGGCCGTCTTGGCAAACAAGACGGCGGTCTCGACTTGCCTTTCAGCGAGACGGCGGTCCCAAAAAGCGAGACGGCGGTCTCGACCCCTTAAGGTGGGAACCCTTATTTTTTGTACAAAAAAAACTTCCTACTCTAATATGGGGCCTAATAGTCTCTCATAGCTGCTTTTTAGGCTTTGTCCATCTTCGAATAGGAGGTCTTCTGCTCTTTATTTTGAAGCAGGGCAAGATTTGGGGTCTACACAGCACTATCGTTCGAGCCTTCGACGGGTCCAAACAAGAAGTAGTGGGGAAATCAATATGCCAATCCAAATTGGCCTCACTATCTTCAACGTCAAATTCCATGTGATGGATATTACTCCAAGCATACAACTTTCTCCTCAGTAGACCTTGGATTCACAATGCTAAGGCAGTACCTTCACCGTTCCACCAAAAAGTCAAGTTCATAGCAGATGACAAATTGGTCACAGTCCAAGTGGAAGATGACATCCTGATAAGTGGATCGTCTACCCAACCTATGTGGATGCAGCTGAGGAGGCCCTTGAAACATCTTTCAAGTGTTTGAAATCACCAGTGTAGAGAGACTTCCCAACAACATGAAGATAGTCCGCATGATGATGAAGTATGGTTACCATCCTGGCCAAGGGCTCGGTGCAAGCTCCCAAGGAATAAAGGAACCCCCAGAATTTAAGGACAATCCCCTGAAGCATGGCTTAGGATACGCCCCTACAAAGGGTCGAGCTTTAAGAAGAAAAGGGAAGTCTCCTCTCGCACATTAAAGCAAATCTTTCGAAGCGGAGGGATACAAGCGTCAAAAGCAACTCTAGTCATTAGGAGTTCTTTTTCCTTTCTTAAGGGATGTAAACCCAATGATTGTTAGATATTATTCCCGGGGCTAGCCTGAGCCCCAGTGCATTTTAAGGGCACATATTCCCTCTTAATTAATTAGAACACAATTCTTACTATATGCTTCTCTTCTTGCGATTCATGTCTAAACCTCATAATAACCATGGTTAAGCAAACGTTTTCAAAAGTGCGTCAAAATAACCAAAATGCGCCATCGCCAAAATAATTAAACCGATTGACTAGGAACACAAAATAGGGTTTTACCTCATCATAATAAAACCATGTTTTGCCAATATTGTGTAAAAAAATATATATAAAGAAGCCCATAAAAAGCCAAAGGCCAAGAAAGAAGGGCAAGTCACCGTGATACTCAAGGGGGCTACGCAAAAATTAGGGTTGACCCGCTAGGAAACCCGAACAACAATAAAGGGTAGCCTAGGCAAAAGTTAGGGTTACACAAAAAGGATATGCTAGAATTCCCAAAACAAAAAAAGGGGGAAATCTAGACAAAAGTTAGGACCCAAACACAATATCCTAGTCCGAAAACCCAAAGGGCGAGTCTAGGGAAGTCAATCGACCATAAGAAAGAAATAGAAATCGGCTAAGATGCAAATCCTCAAAAGCCGTTGAACATTCAAGGACTTGATGTTGCACTTGATGAACATAAAGATTGTTGATTTTGATGATGATTCAAGAACGCAAAGACTTAGAGTGTTTAAGACTTGTTTTGTATTGTAATAACTCTCGTTTCAATTAGATTGAGTTTGTAATATTAGAGTT